>PVKS010009260.1:0-64780 GCA_004027875.1 Aplodontia rufa
AAAGAAGAATAAGTGGCAGAACTATACACAGATGTCCCCAAAGCCTCTTGTCAGGCTGGTGTTGTAGCAAGGGTCTGATGGATTGTAGCTGTGAAAGAATTCCAAAGAAACCAAAGCAGTTGGTAGAGAAAGCATCAAGACATGTTCTAAGACAAAGTTCCGTGTGCCTGATCCCTGCATCCCTGGATATTTTGAAGAAGTTGCTCTGATAGGACCTTTCAGGTGTGCTCCCTCCAACTAATATGAGAAGAGAGAGGGTATGCATGCACTTTATGATTGAAAAGATTCACCCAGAGCACAGAAGGAAAACCTGGAAAACATGTTTAGTCCATTATTAACTCATCTATCTCTCAAAGATTTCCTGAAGTTGAGTCCAAATGACACTTCAAGAGAAAGGAAGGTACTAGGACACAATGAGGTATCACAAGTCATCTAAAGCACTGGCATGCAATGACATAAATTAATGGCAGTAAGAGAGTTGATAAAAGAGAAGGAAAGGAGCAGAAGTGGAATGCTGTTTTCCACCCTCAATAGAATCTGAAGTTTTCTTTTAGGTCTAACTCATAAGAAAGAAGAATTTAAAATCCATCAATCAGAACTGAACCAATGTAGAGATTTCAGCTTTCTCCAAAATACGCCACAGCCAAGGACCATTTATTTTTGCTCTCTCAAAAGACTTTATCCACCTGTGTCCATAGAAATCTGAGTAAATAGATATTTACTTTGAGAATGAAAAGCACAGAAATTTATTGCAGATGAAAGTAATAATTAAAAAAACAGAATTATAAGTATTGCCTATAAATCTGTCAAGTTTTGAAGTCTCTAGATAGTGCTTTACAAAATAATTGTGCAGGGTTTTTGCTTTGTGTTTTTGGCACTCTATCGAAACAATGTGCAGCATCTCAGACTCTGAACTCCCCAAGGAAAGGAGCAAGGTATAAATTATATCTGTATACCCAAGGCCCAGAACAGTCCTTGGCATAGTGGGCATCCAGTGCAGAAATCTTCAATGAAACAGAAAGAAGGGAATCATCTATTCCTTTTGTTCTGATTCTGCTTTTTGATACAGTGTGGCTGAGCTTGTTCCTGACAAAAGGCAGAAATGAGGTTAGTACCACTTCTGTTATTACTAAAGAGAACAAAAATCATTTTAAAACATCAGCCTTAGGATTCTTAAAATAAATCTCCCTTGTGTTTTTGATAGTGAATAGAGGAGGTGAAGCTATTCATATAAATATAACTAGAGAAATGAAGAATGTCTTTTTCTCTAGAAGGATTCTTATAGAAACTATGGCAAACTTGGCCTCTATACACACTGAATGATGCAGTCAGTTTTAGATATAATTTAGGGTAAGCAAATATACTCTTGCTTGGATAAATAGATTTGATTAGTGGAAATAATATCAATGAAGCGGAACCCTTAGAATGTGAAATCACACAGGTTTTTTTTTTTTATTTTACTGTAAAGTGACCATAGTTTGTAAAATCTTTCTGTAAGCAGCAGCTACCAAAAAGTGAGGTTTGAAATGGAGGAGATTATGGAGGTCAAGGTGGCCAGATCTACAGTCAGGAAACTTGAATATTACAATGAGGAAAGGTAGCTAAAGAAAGATTAGAATGCTCTCAAAATCTAATTTTAGATTATAATTGCCCAAAGATTGAACTATTCACATAAATGCATAATTACAGATAAAGGAATAGATCTCGGTACCAGAAAAGAAAGACAGGTAGTGTTAGCATTTATTCCTGATTGTGAAGCTTGTTTTTCTTTAGTAGGGGTGTTTTCAAACACATCTAGTAAAATTCACAGTGTTATGAAGAAATCCAACTCTGTGAAAATAATCTGATTTGGCCCTGAGACTATGTAAAAGAGTGGCGTGTAGACTGCTCTATCTGGGCTTCCATTCCACTTTTGACCCCTAGCACCCAGGGCACTAAATGACATAGTCAATATATACAGCCAGGATGCCAGTAGGTTGTGGTGTCCATGTGGCAAGGACAGAGCTTCAAAATTTCTTCATCCTGTGCACTATCTGCAAGCAAATATTAGTCAAAGAAAAAAATCAAATACTATGAGTTGACCTCCATTAGTTCTGCATTTTCTACATCAGGGCAAGATCAGCAAAATATGGGACTCGCTTCTCAGAGACTTGCATAAGGGGGACTTTCAGCTTTAGGGCTCACACCTTTCTTTTTCTTTCCATTTCAATTTTGGAGATGCTGTAGGCTAAACTTACTATACTTCATGGTGACTTTTATTTCAAGTGACAAAGGAATATAGAGCTGAGCAAAAGGCTGCCTTATACAGCCTTTTTATAGAACTAAAAAATTCAAAAGTGAAAACTGGAGAAATAGGAAGAAAGGGCAGGGGAAACAGTCCTTAAAGATCTATCTTTTTATTAAGTGATTGTTCCTCTTATTAAAGCTAAATTTTCTAAAAAATATATTCACAATAGAAATAAATGTATTAAATTATATCCCAAATGATGAAGTGATTAAAACTTCACAGAAAATATTAAGAAAAGACTGTATATTTAGAATAAAATCAACCCTGACTTCATAAACTCTGAAACTGCCAGAAAAGCTGGGGCTTGAAATGGAATGACACTAACCACTTCTTCAAGAATCCTAACACAGGAGGAGGGTTAAGGAATCAGAGGCAAGAAACAGAACAAGATGGGCAGTCTCTTAACTGTCAAGGCTGGCCAATAGCAACATGGGAATCATTTTGCAAATAGAATTTATGAAAGAGAATGAGCAAGTATTTTCCTCAACTGTGGACTGTTTACTGTCATCTCCAGAATCCTGGAGCATTGATGTCCTTTATTTCTTATCTTTCTTTAAGGTAGTCCAGGAGCAAAGAGTTAGGCATGTTGCTATAGCATATTTACCAGGATTCTTACTATTCTTGCTATCACCCCATAAAAAGGCTCAAGATGCTTTTTATTTATTTATTTATTTGGTACCAGGGATTGGATCATTGGATCTAGGGGCACTTAACCACTAGGTCACATCCCCAGCCCTTTTTATTTTTTCTTTTGAGATGGGGTCTTTTAAGTTGCTTAGGGCCTCAATTAGTTGCTGAGGCTGACCTTGAACTTGAGATCATCCTTCCTCAGACTCCCAAACCACTGGGATTACAGTTGTGTTCACCACCATGCCTGGCTTCAAGATGCTTTCTTAAAGGGATAAATTCCATAGTTAGTTATTAAAAAGAGCAAAGAGCCTGAAATTTGTTACAACCTCATCTGAGAGCAGAACTCTGCAGATAGGTGGGTGTAATTGGAGACCTCTAGATATAAAGAACATAGCACATTTCAAAATCCCATGCGCTGCAGAACCTAAGGCCTCTGATTAACTCAAGCAGTGGTTCTGCTGGAGGTGACCACAAGGCCACATGTGCTAGTAAGACCTAAACCTCTTAGAAACAGCTCAAAGGACAGAAATGGATTCATCACATCTCTTCTAACATGTGAAACCTGCAAATTAATGTTCAACTTCTTCACCAGATATTTCATGAATAGATGAAATGGAAGAATTCTGCTTGTTATTTCTCTTCTTTCACTCAGTTTTTTCCATATATATATATATATATATATTTAAAGCTTAGTTAAGATGGTTTAAGCTTTTTCATGGAACCAGGTACTATTTTCGAATTTTATTTTAGTTTCTTTGTGCTGCAGCAAATTATATACTTTTAGTTTAATATAATAATTCCAGGAATAACCTAGCTAACATGTTTTACAAAATCAGAGGAGGCCTTTTTTTGAAGTTATGGAACATTTACTTCGTAGCAGCTTTCTTTTTACCTCCTAATTTCAAGCAACTATTTCCGTGTTTCTTCTAGGTTTATGCTACTGTATGCTGTTTCTAAAGTGTTGGCTCCAGGAGACAGTAGCAAGAAAGGAGAAAAGTAATTGCTCACTACTATCAGCAATTTTATTTGAAAATACTCAGGGGATAAGACTCATGGTTAAAAAAAAAAAAGGATGATGAGTTAGGGCCAGGAGCCTAGAGAAATTAGATTAACATAAGTCTTTCTGGTTCCTTGTAAAATGCCACCAATGCAAATCAGGCCTGAAGGATCCCTCTGGCCTAGGTTCCCTGGTACAGATGAACTGGGAATGGGGAAGGATGTCAGGGATGACCATTCGATGCCTAAATCACAGAGCTAAGTTTTAAATAAGCCTGCCAGAATGAGTGTCTGCAAAATTAAAAAGTGAATTTTACAACATGGAACACAAAATTGAATGTGTGTGTGCACACATGTGTCTCTTCCTGGTCTAGAACAGTAAAGTCAGTGTCCTGAGTGGTCATTTTCACCACAATACAGGTGTCAGACAGGAAGGCAGTAGCCGTAGCTGCCTAGTCTTCTGAGCTGGGTCAAGGGGATTGAAGTTGTGGTGGATGCAGGTTATGGTCCAAAAAATAAATGGCAAACATTTAGGAGAGAATGACCAAAATTAAAAGAGAGAGGAGAAGGAGAAAAAAATTAACAAGCAATCACAGAAATGAGTGTCAGGTGACCCTGCATTTTTTCAGATGAAATACTCTCGTTTGCACTCGCTCACTGTGTTTTGCAAGTCAATATCATTTCTGAAGGAACTGTCCAAGTTCTCGGGGTATTCCTTTTCCGTCATCTGGTTAGTGCGATGTGACTGCTTGTGCTGGTAAAGAAGGCGGGTCATGATGCCAATGATGCAGAAGGTGATGAATATCACCACTGCTATGACTCCTGTGCGAAAGGAGGAAGGAAACGAGAAGAAAATTATCACAGATCATATGTTTGGGAGAAGATTCAGTGTAGACAGGGAGGCACTTCAGAGAAACAGAACAAAACAAACTCCACCACAAGCCCAGAAATAATGACCGACTTAATGACTTTAGTCTTCAATTACAATAAAACCTCCTTCTTCCATACCAGTGAGATGGAGAAAGCCATTTTAAATCATGGAAGCTTTTGTTGCATGGCCTAAGAATGGGACCTGATAAATATGGAATTGGAATAGAAAAAGATTTCTTAGTAAATTGCTTCAAGATCTGCTTTAAAGAATGTGACTGAATCATTTGTAATTAGCATATTTTATTGTCACCTGCAACTAAGTCTTTCAGAGTCGAACATCCTAGAAAATGACATGTAAATATCACGGATCCTGATGCATGCTCTCCTGATAAAATTTTTGTTATGTTTGCTAAAGTAATCATTAATAATGAAATACTTACCAATGATCTAGAGCATTCCTACACTGCTCTATCCTCTGCCATACAAGCAGGCTAACTCAGAGCTGGGGAATCTGTTCTTTTGAAATGCAGAGTCAACTGAGTAAACTTCTGCCCAGTTCCGTTACCTCATATGTAATTGTTGTGGATCTATTTTACAAGTTTTACTCTGTGACCTTAATATCTTGTCCCTACCTTTGTCAGAAAATTTCCTGGGACGTAAAAAACAGTATCACTAAAATAATGGTGAAATGTGGAAGGGTGAGAACGTGTCCCTACACAATGCAAGTTTGACAGCATTGGAATATTTCAAAATATTTTGATAATCGAAGCTCATTCCATTACTAATAACTTGTACATTCTGGTGGTTTGTATTCTAAGTAATATAAATGCTGAGAAAACAATTTTATTTTAGAAAATTGTAGTTGAGCGCTTTGTTATGATTTACATAACAAAGGACATTGGAGGATTAAATACGCTATTGGCATGTCTTCCACCAATTTGGTAGAACTGGGATCAAATTAAGATTGTTTGCATTTTTATATATTCCCTAATCATTAGGTAACATATTTTACAGCTGTTTTAGAACAAGGTAGACTAAAACTACTGAAGTTAACAAAGTTATGAATAAACTGTGTGTCAATGAGTAACTCCCATGCATGGACTGCAGCTTTAAAATTTGAAAGATGGAATTGTTTTCTACTCCTTCAGTGCTTGGGTTATTCAGAGTAGGAGAGCGTTCCTATGGGAATTTTTCTGTGGAGTTGGGATAACTTTTCTATCCTTAATGAGTAGTGAAAAGTTAGCTGTCACAAAAGTCTCTTCTCCAGTCATCAAATGAAAAAAATTTACAGGAAGAGAAATAGGCACAGGATTCTTTCTGACATTTTTGATGCAAACAAATATCGAATTCAATCCTCTTCCCTTAAGCAGAAATTCAGGTCAGTTGTTTTGAGAACTTCCATAAGGAAAGGCCATGATCTCCTTCCTTGGAATTGCACTGTAATTGTGTCCCTCTGGCTCCCCTTGCCATTGGCACTCCTCCATCAGAACAGTCCTTGCTTCTGTCCTGCTGTTTGCTCATCCCTTCCCCAGTCACTCTGTGAATTCTATGAGGGCAGTGTCCATATGTCTTGTCCCATATCCCTTTGCTTAACATAGGACCTGACCCTTTACGGGGGCTCATTAAATATTAGTTAAATAAACAGACACTGCGATCTTTTAAATTCTAGCTGGTGGTGATCAGTTTACCTAGACTTCCAGAAGTCAGGGATAGGGGCACCGGGTAGGCTGATAGGTCTCAGATGGAAACGCATTTATTCTTTCTCAGACATCTTACATTAAACAAGGTTTTAGAGTCATTCCGTGTTGCAAGACCCAGATGGAAAAGTCAAACTACTACAGGCAGCAGCCAAGCTGAGGCAGAATAAAAAGGAGGGAGGCCAACATGCAGTCAGAAAATGGAAAAGCAAGGGAGGGAGTCGGGAGCTGAGCTTGCAGCGCAGCAGACAAGTTCTGCATCTGTAACCATATTGCTGCTGGATTTGAAACTATTGTCCTGTGGGGTTCACCCTGCTCATTAGATCTAACCCAAATCGCTTGATGGAGAAAAACCAGGCAGAACTACAGCTTCACCCATCTGTCTGCCACAACATGGCTTCTACCCCATATGCAGTTTTATCGGTCCACTTTGTTTGTGCTTTAAGAAGAGTGACAACTGGGTGAGATGAACAGGATACAGGCTGCCTGTCTGTAAGTAAATGCCCCAGCTGCCTGATGAATCAGAGGCAGGAGGAATCCACAGAGCTGTGGTACTTGGGGGGAGGGTGCTTTGATTACGTAGCACACAAGACTATTCATTGAAAAGGCTCAATGTCTTACAGATAATGTGGGATGCTGGGTCCTGCAGTTAAGGCTTCAGATAATTTCCTCCAAAGTAGAGGATCATTTATGTCTTTTCTGTTCTCAACTACATAGAATGGCTTACCTCCAATGACTGCTGAATCACTTCGAACTGCATTGGTGAGTGGTTCCCGTTCATCTGACTTCCCAAAAGGATCTAAAGGGATCAAAAGACCTGAAACTTCACTTTCCCTTGAACCAACAGAAAACAGGATATAAAACACTTGCAGATTATACCATGTGCATTCAAATATTATGAGTTAATGCTTTGGAAGGAACTCAAGTGAAAACAAAAAGTATTTAAGATAATACTGTTTACAACCCTTAGTTACTAGATCTTGTTAGCTTTTATGTAAATCTCGGGATAAAGAGTTGAGCAAGGGATGTTGGTGTCTTGCCCATAGGCCCTCAGCCTTCCCCTGAGATCCTTCTCTGCTTTGCTGAACAGTGCCTATATATGAGGATGGCTTCTTACTCTACAAACACATGGGTGGGGGTTTTCTTCAGCTACAAGAGAGTTCTCAACCCATTGACAGGTTAAGGACAAAAGTGCTGGAGAATTAATATTCATAGAAGCAACCATCGCATGGTACAAGTGGATTATACATATGTATATTAGTATATATGGTACATGAAAAATATCAATTTTAAAAGCACGGAGACCTGGTCCTGAGTCCTTTTTTCAGCTATTGCATGAGATTTCTTTTTAAATGACAAGTTGCATACATTTTAAAAATGGGCAATGATACTTATGTGCATGGATACAATGCATAAAAATATTCGGGACTTGGTTGATATTACACATAGAATAAATAACCACTCTCTTTATTATAATTTTGTCATTAGCCTCAGAAAATGACAGCATGAGTAATAATTGTTGCATTTTCTTTCTTTTTTTTGACATGAGCAAACAAGATCAGAGCCAGTCAGTAACTTGCTCAATGTTCTATACTCATTCATTGCAGAGTCAGAATTCAACTGCTACATTCAGACTCTCTCTGTCTCACCACTGCCAGGAAAACCCCAAAATCAGTGAAGTGCTGGAAACAGCAAAACACAACCCCTTTCTTTGTTCATAATTAATAATTTATTTAGCAATTGATAATGCACTGCTTCATGACATCATTAGAGCTATGAAGCATTCAGAAGCTATTATTTGTTAGATGGGAAAAATAATAGTCTGTTCTTAATAAGATTTTGGACCAATTACACAATATATGTTTTTGAAATACTGACTGACACAATGCAACTGTTCAACAAAATCTTGCTTCTTATTATCACTGTGATGATTAGGCTGCCTACACACACAGGTGAACATGAACATCCTTGTCTCACTGGGCGATGTCAAGATCCATGGAAAAGGCCAAGTCTTACACATCATATTTCAAAGCATTAGCCATACTGCTGTGTGTGGAAAACACATGAAAGATGTTGGATATTTCTTGTGGAACAGAGTGAACAGTGTTGAGGTTTATGCTGCTTATGGTGGAATCAGGGGATCTTTTCCTAAGACTCATGACACTAGAGCTCAGAAAAATTACTATTAGAGAAACACTGATGGAGGCAAATGGGAAGGACATTCAGGAATTTGCTGGCATGGGACGGGTGTGTGGGTTGGTGGCCCTGATAAGGCAGTTCTTTTTTTTTATTAAATGGATATAGAGATACAATTGAGGGGGAAACATTATCAAACATTCAAGAACCAATGTATATATACTTAGTTATACAGGGCTAATGCCATATCATGGATGTCCAGCTTGGGTTCCCCATGTTGCTGTTTCCCCCAGAAGAACCCTTGAGTTAAATGGATATCTCGTGGAGGACAGAGATCTCCTTCTGAGATGATTCCCCCATGTTCCCAACCTCCAGTCTCCTAGGAGTTCTTCCTACACCCTCCCCCCATCTCCCACCCTACGTCTCCAAGTATCCTAGGGAGTCATCTCCCTGTTGCGCTGAGAATCATACAATTTGAAGTTATTATTAGCTTAGCTGTCTAGCATACTACTTCTTCATATATTCTAGCTTCCACAGATGAGAGAAACCATTCGGCCCTTGAGTCTCTGAGATTGGGATATTTCACTTAGCATAATTCTTTCAATCTCCATCCATTTGATATCAAAAGCCATAATATTGTCTTCTCTAATGGCCAAGTAATATTCCCTTATATATATGTATGAAAGTTTTTGTCTGATAAGGCAGTTCTAGTGAAAAGAACATTGGTTATGGAACTTGGTAATTCTTTTGATTATTTTGAAATGTTTAGTTTACCTGTATGCACACACACATGAGATTGACAACAAGAAAAGTGATGGATGGTGTTGATGATGTGTGTGTGACACAGAGAGAGCAACCGGACAAAGGAAAGGTGGGAGTGGGAGGAGAGGAAAAGAAATGAGAAAGAGGAACATATCAATAAATAGTAATTCAGTTTATTAAATCTAATTCTGATTCCTTTATTAAAGATACAAATAAAATACATCTGATATGAAAAAATGATGGTTTTAGTAAAATGTTAAAAAAGTTTTAAAATATTGTACTTATATCCATGCTTGATGTTTACCTCCTTAAAATTAACCCCACAGAGTGGTGATTCATATAGTAAATACTGTCTTAATGGTTTGTCTGAACTGTCTTTCACAACCTTAAAGCTAATTATGTTTTAACTCCCCTCCCTTGAAAATGAATGACTTAGTTAAGTACATACATATATCTCTCCCTCTATGCCTCCATATGTATTTATTTAAATATTATGCTCACCCACATACACATACACACACATATTATGTTTCATAAGAACTCCCTTTTTAAAAATTATGTTAGATTCCTGCATCTGCACCTGATGACTTACCACAGGGAATTTTCTATGATTACTAAATATGCTGTTCTGCACTAGAAAGTCACATGTCTACTTACATATTAGTTTAGAGCCAGACTGACATTTAAAGTAGTGAACTTTAATGCTCAGAGCATTTAAACAATGGTGACTATGTACATGCATACTCACATATAATATAAATGTAACAACATATATGTAATTGTGCATTTAGTTTTAATTGTTTATCATTAAGAATTAGTATTATACTAAATGTATATGAAAGTATGCCTAGTTTGTAACAATGTGTAAGGGTTCAAGGTAAGGAATTGAGTAATAATAGCTGGTTCTTTAACCTGGAAGCATCCAGAAGACAATTAAGATACTCTTAGTGAGGGAATCCATTGGGCATGCTCTGGAATTTACCTGATGAAGAATGCACAGTGGTCACTGCATTGACTTCTGAATCTATAATGGAGCCACAGCTGGATTCTGTCAAGGTCCCTTGGATGGTCACAGGTGCAATGGTGGCATGACGCAGGGCTGCCTTTAGTGGTGCTATGTGGTTGTACTGGACTGAAGACAGGCATCCAACAAAACCCAGGACATTTGCTTTAGCAATTTCAGAATCCAATCCAAGATTCTCTGTAATGCAAAAGACTGTCATAAATATATATGTTTAAGTTAGGCACAGGGACGCACACCTGTAACCCCAACAGTCCGTGAGGCTGAGGCTGGAGTATCATAACTTCAAAGTCAACCTTGATAACTTAGTAAGGCCCTGTCTCAAAATAAAATCTAAAAAATCCTGGAGATTTGGCTCAGTTGTTAAGCACTCCTGGGTTCAATCCCTGGTAGGAAGAAAGAAAGAGAGAAAGAGAGAGAGAGAGAGAGAGAGAAGAAAGAAAACAAAGAAAGAAAGTTTAAATATGCTGTATTTTCTTTTTTAGTATTGTCTAAAATAACAGAAATGACCTTGTTATTCTTGAGTAAGGAAAAACCTCCTCTGTCTGTCTTTACGTCCTCTTTCCAGCTCCACTTCCCACCGCAAGCATCAATATATCAACCTGATTCTGTAGAAAACTGCTTCAGCAACCTCTGCTTTGAGATAAAAATGTTTCAAAACTAAATTTCTATTAATGTATTTTATGAACTGTAATAAGGATAATAAATTTGTCCAATACCCTGAGTATTTAATAGAATCTATATCATTGTCTCCATTACCATTATCTAGTGATGCAGGTGATTAGGGCATTCATACCACAATGTTCTTAAAAATTTCTACAAAAAATGGAGCAAAAGAAGAAAAAGAGTATGCAATGAAATTATAAGTCAAAGTGGCTTTCCCGTAGATTTATTATGGTTATTGTTTCAAGACACCTGTGTAGACTGACTTCTAGCCAAAATTTCTACCTGCTTGGTTCTGTTCATGGTATTGAATGGTGAGAGGTTTATTGTTATTTTCATAGCTTTCAGATTCCAAAAGTAGTTTTGAGTCTTTATAAAGAAGCAATCATTAAGGATTCACAATAAGATCAAAGTCTCAATTTCTTCAAGATCTTCTAGCACTATTTCTCAGGATTTCCATTTATTTCTCTTAAAAAGGGTCATTTGAACAAATTCCTGGGATGCATTTACATAAAACTTTAATGCATAATAAACCCTTTTCTTAAGGTACAATAGTTTTAACATAATTAGATATATCATGTGGTTATTTCATTATGATAATCTTTTCTATTTTCTGTCAGGGGGCAGTGTACTATCTTCCAGTGTATATTCTCATTTTATTTTGATTCATAAATAGTCAAAGAGTGTCTTCATTGATCTGTAAGTATGCATTATGCTGGTGGCATTAAGGAAACAATGTGATGAGAATATGATTGAAAATAATAAATTAACAACCCTTGATAATGTCTTTTATAATTTATGCCCTCAATTTACTTGCCTTTTCAATATCCATGTAAAATTCATCCATTTATCATCTCTCTTTTCTTACATGAGAAGAAAGTAATTGTGATTTAATTTTATGTGGCTGCTGTAACAAAGTACTACAAACTTAAACAACTTCTATCAAACAACTTAAAACACAAATTTATTATCTTTCATTTCTGTAGGTTACAAGTGTGACACAGCACTCATTGGACTGAAAACCATAGTGTCAGCAAGACTGATTTCTTCTAGAGTCTCAACATGATGTTTCTGTTATGGCTTAAATCTGGAACATGCCCGGAAAAGCTCATGCGTTGGCAACGTGGCAATGTTCAGACATGAAACGACTGGATTAAGAGAGCTGTAACCTCGTTGGTGGATTAATACATTTGATAGATGAATAATTTTGAATAGACTATTTGGTGGTAACGTAGTTGGAAGAAGTAGGTCACTAGGGATGTGGCCTTGGACTATTTCTGTCCCTAGATCTTCTCTGCTTCCTGGCTACTGTGAGCTTGCCTCCACCATGCCCTTCCATCATAATGTTCTTCCTCATCTGGGGCCAAAGCAATGGAGTGAGTTGGCCAATTATGAACTGAAAGTGTGAGAGAAAAATGAACTTTTCTTCATCCAGTTGATCTTTTCAGGTTTTTTAGTCACAGTGATCAAAATGTAATTAACATATTTTCTTTTTAGTTTTTAGCTCCTAAAACCACTCCTTTTCTGAAACTTGGTCTCTTCATCTATCTTCAATGAAAGCAATGCTGAATTTCTATGTGACTTTTTCCATAGTCACATATATCTATAATTCAACTCTTTGGCTTTTCTCTTTCACGTTTAAGAAGCCTTGTTATTACATTGGATTCATACTGATAATCCAAAATGCTATTTCTATTTTAAACACAGCTTACTAGAAGCATTTATGCCATTTGCAATCTTAAATCCTGTCTGCGCTGTAGTCCAGCATATACAGGTTCTGGGGATTAGGATACAGACATCTTTGTGGGTCACTATTACACCTATGATTCCATCTCTGATATTCTGTAATATCTGTTCAGGTGGAGGTAATTAAGATCCAAGGACATTGTGGTACACCCCTTCTTGAATGTTAGAGAACACTGGGGTATGGATGGAAACTGCCAATTTCTAAATATTCAAATAATCACTTTACATCTGTGGCACACAGTTTTTTACTTAAGAAAGGATAATATGTATTTATTTTTTAGCATGAACTTTAAAAGACTTTGTCCCATATGAGATTCCTTTCACCTTCATAAGAGTAGTTTTCTAGATCAGAAAGCTTCAATAGGCTGGAGGCTATTAACTGATATCATCAGAACTCAGTGTACCCAGCTATAATCCAGAATGCATGTTAGCTTCTGATCAGTACTTAGCAAAGAGTAAAATAAGAAATCAGAAATGTTTAGAGGATGAAGCAGAATTCAAGGGACAGGAAGCATAAGTTGGCATGAAGTTTTTGCATTGTAGGATTTTACCATGGTGGAAAGTGACATGCTATTGCAACTCTGCCTTCAGGGTCTCAGTCAAAAATGTCAGATCTCATTCCCAAAACTTGCTTGGAAAGCAGCTGACACTGGTGCCAATGTCTTTGGAGGACATCATGATAGCGAATGTCATAAATAAAAACTCCATGTAAAAGAATAGACAGAGATAAAAATTGGGCAAAAATCAGGAAAATGGCATTCTCTACTTAAATAAAATTGTTTTGAATAAAGTCTCATCTCTAGAGAAATATGCTTATTCTAGATGTATAATAAGATTAGAGATCTTGAGATATTTCTGGAAGGAAATGAAGAGGGCAAGAATCCTTCATGTGAGAAAATATCCTCAGAATGAAGTCTCAGATAATGATTTACCAGATTCTTGCATAAATGGAAAGGTAAAACTCTTAGAAGGTTTCAAATGATTTTGCTTTTTTTATAACAGTGTTAGCTACTATGTGGTAGGGATTAAAAATAAATGAACAAAAATGCCAAAAAACCCCATTTACCTATCATTGAATAGCTATAACACTATAATAATTGCTGTTAAATTTTTTTTCTCAATTCCCTTCAAATGTTCTTCCAAGTATTTGTTATGATCCTACAAACTTTACAGTGGAAGCAACTAAGACTCAGAGAATGTAAAATATACGCTGTAGCTAGAACTGAGGTTTAGACCCATGTCTTTAAGACTTGAAAAGCTGTACTCTTTATCCAAGACATGACACATCTCAAATATTTGAATAAATGACTTCAAAAAATCTTCTACACAAAGTGAAATAATTTTCCATAAATTATTTGCAAAAATAGGTTGCAGAAACTAAGAGAAGCATAAAGCATTTTGTTGAATTTCTCATGGAATTCACTGAACTCTGTATTATGTTAAAGTCATAAAATATTTACCAATTCATTTAATTCAGTTTTTAGATTACAATTTCGTTAGACTCATAAGGAGTAAAGTGATCAAACTATTTTGTGTGCTCAATTGGAGAACAAATATTACCAATGATTGTAAGAGTGATAGCTGCTTCTCAGAGCATATAGAATGAGGATGCATAGGACCTGCTACTGAAAAATACCAGGGCTCTCTTTCCCACTCTTTCCGAGATTTTCTTCTTATATGTAAAATTCCCATCCAAACAAGGACAATCACAATGTTTTCATTATACATCCTACCATTTTGAGAAGCTGCAGATGTCTTACAAGGAACAGTCTACAGCATTTCCAAGGGTCTTCTTTGAAACAGACTTGGTTTACCCCTCTCAACACAGTTTAAATGCAATCAAGATACAGTTTCTGATTCTTTTATATTCCAGCACTCTCCCCTCAAATACTGCTGTAGAAATAGCATGGGTTGCTGATAAGGTATGGGGGAAATTATAATTCTATAATTGATAGAGTTTTGCATATATAACTTATTTCCCCATTTCTGAACTCTAGTTTTGACCACAGTAAATTAGTGATCATTGAACTTGCCACATGTATTATGGTAGAAATACACATAACAATCCAGTATAAATGAATATAAAAGCATTTGTGGTGTTCTGTTGTGGTTGTTTTTTGTATTTTTTGGTGCAACATGATGTTTTGGTATACGTATGCATTGTAGGATAGCTAATCAAACAGTTTAGCATATTGAATTTGCATAATTATTGACTTCTTTTTGTAGTGAGAACACTAAATATTTACTCTTTTGGCAATTTTCAAACATACAACATATCATTAATTGCAGACACCATGATATGCAGCAGCTCTCTTGAACTTCTCCTAGCTGAAATTTTTGTGCTTTCACCAACACCTTCTCTTAATAAATGCATGCTTATCATTAGCAGTAGTAGTTTCAGAAGTAGCAATATCTTTTGCTCCTCCAAGTATTCATCAGTTCCAAACTTCTTTGCTTGAATTCAGTACCACTCAACATGCCCAGGTACGACTGTCTTGAGAATGAAGATCTAAATAAATGTTGATGTGTTTGGTGCTCAATTTTTCCACTTAATTTTCACTTTACATTGACTCACAATTTAACACATATAACACTCAAAGTTTGAATGACTCAATTGGCTAATTTATTACACACTAACTTCTTCAGGCATTTTAAAACCTGACTTTCTACACTAATTTGCAAACACTCTTTATTTCTTCAAAGTAAAGCTGCACTTCTCTATTAAATCTAGTGGATTTGTGATGCCAAAGAAAGTAGTACAGAACCAATTTTAGCCCCAGAAATGCTTCAAACAGTTGCAATTGTTTGACAAGAAGAGATGGATAGAGCAAATCCAGGCTTATTTTATGCAGATAGGTTTTTGCAAGGTTTGTTTAATATTTAAAAAAAAAGTAGAAGAAATCAGCAATTTGCTAAAAGCAGATACTTCTCTGGGATGTAACATGACATTTGCTGTATGTTAAAAGTCATTTATGACATTTGAATCTTGAAGTGTCACAGAACAAGCCATACAGATTCATATGACCTGGGCTTATAAGAGTAAAACATTGTATCAAGATGAAATATAAATAAGGGGAACTGATGTCAATGGAATGTAAGAGCCACATACCAAAGTGAAGAGTTTTTCACTATAGAGTTCTTTGTGACTTTCAAAGGAGGGACAAACACCTTGAAAACTCAATTACCAAAGTTTGCAAAGTCTAAGAAGGATGTCTCTCAGACAAATCATTCACTCTTGAAAGAGGAACATCAAACTGGATTAAACACATATGCACACAAACACACACACAAGCAAACCTGGCATTCGTTTCATGCTCTTATATTTTCATGGTATGCTCATTTGTACGGTATCCTATGTAAATATTATATCATTATAAAATGAGAAAGAGGAAGAAAATTATAAAAAATATTTAATAAGCAAAAAAAATAAGTCAAATAATTTTTTAAATCAAATCAATCAGTCCTTGGTCAATCTAAGCCTGGAACCTAGGTCTCCTGGGCCCTATCATCCTTTTTTTCTATTATGTCATGCTTAACATTCCTTCCTCTTTTGGAAAACATATATCTATCTATTGACCAACTTTGGAAAGCACAGTTCAATATTCATGATGGTATATTTATGGTGGATAGTCAATTAATTTTCTCCACTCTCTGTGAGCCTTCATTTTGGAGGATGAATTTAACAGACCAGTAAAGACATCAGGTGATAAATCTTATAGTAGTGGGAGATCACGTGGCTGTGGGATCATAGAGGGGAATTCTGGCACAATCTAGAGCAGGTAATACTAAGCATGCAAAAGAACTTCCAGGGAAATGGAGTAAAATGTACATTTCAGGACCTCTACTCAATCAGTAATTCTGGTCTGTAGGTGCACAGAAATTTATGATTTTAAAACATATTCTTAGGCATTTATGATATGGCTTCATGGTCTACATTTTTTTTTTTTTTTTTTTTTTTTAGGGCTGAGGACCAAACTTGGCATGGTCTACATTTTGAGAAACACTAATTTTTTTTTCTTTTTTTTTTTTTTTTTTTTTTTTTTTAAGAGAGAGGGATAATGAGAAAGAGAGACAGAGAGAGAGAGAGAGAGAAAATCAATTTTATATAGTTTTTCATGTGGCCTTCCTTGCTCCAATATTTTGTTGTGTACTTGGGGCTGGGGTTTGAGCCTGCATCCTTGCACATGCCAGGCAAGTGCCATAACTACTGAGCCACCACTCCTGCACCAAGAAACACTGATTTGAGAAAGACTGCATTGAAAAAATGTGCTTAAATGAATGCTAAAATGATGAACAGTGTGGTAACAAAGCCTGCGCAAGCCATAAAGGGATAAAGTGCACCACAAGACAATGAAAAATTAGGTTAATTCTGTATTAAATAAGGTAGAGGTTGACTGACGAGAGATCAGTAGGAGCTGTGTAATGTTAAGAGCTTTCATATTCCCCAGGCATTTTTCCTATTGCTATTACCCGATTTTACTTTGATAATTTCTGTCTTCTTCTTACTTGCAAGAAACCTCTCCTTTTCAAATCTTCATCCCCATCAACTAGAGCACAGTGCCCAATGCACAGAATATGTTCAAATAAGTTTAGTTACTGTATTATGTATCAGATATGAGGTGTCCCCAGAAAACTCCTGTTAATGTAGGTATGTAGAAAGAAAAAGATTAGATTTTGAGAGCTCCAATCTGATTGATGGGCTAATCCATTTGATGGATTAATGAATGGAATGGTATAACTGTTTGGTAACTGTGGGCCAGTAGGACATGACTAGAGGAAGTTAGGTCCCTTGGGAACGCCTTTGGTATTTATATTTTATCCTTCACTCATTATACTCTCTCTCTGCTTCTTGTCTGCAATGAGCTAAGATTTCGTCCACCACACCTTTCCACCATGGTGCTCTGCCTCGCGTGGAGCCCAGAGCGGTACAATCAGCTGACTATGGACTGAAACTCTGAAGCCATGATCCAAAATAAACTTTTCCTTCTCGAAGTTGTCATCATGTATTTTGGACACAACAATGAAAACTTTAATAACACAATCAGTAAGAGGAATCAACAAATGAAAAAAAAAATATCCTAAAAACAATAATGCAGTTTAATTAGGGACATATTAATAGGTAGATCTCAAACTTTTTCATTCTTCCCATTTATTAATACATCTTTTCTTTATTTTTACATTCACAAAAACAACATGTTATCCAGAACTTTGGTATGGAAGGCCAAGTTCTGATTAAAATTCATTAATATTTCTTATCACTCTATCAGGAGTGCATAAAGAATATTCCTCTTCACTATCCTCAGAACTTTGTGTCCCAAAGCTAAATGAACCGTCCATATGGAATTGAGTAAGTTTGGTGGCTATATGTCACCGTATGGATTGTGTTTGTAATAACTTCATGCATTTTACACATGAGGACCTATGCACTGATTCTTCACATACTGGGGAGACTTCCCTGGGGCTCTGTTCCTTCAGATGTCATGCTGAAACTCCTCCTTGGAGAGGACTTACATGGGCCCTATAGATCACATATCTTCTCCTCCCCCTCTCTATTTCTCTACATGGAACCTAGTGGGTTTTCCTTCTAACTCCTTTCTATAAACCATGTAGCTATGTAATCTCACATATGCATATGTTTGGATATTTATGTACATCAGTGTGTGTGCTTATTGGTTTATCTTTTTGCACCTCTAGAAATCATAATTTTCATGAAGAATGTATATTTTTCCTCATAGGTAACTGACTATTTCTTAACAAGTTCATAACTTTGGACATAGAAGTTGCTAAATATTTTTGAGTGATTGAATGAGTCCACAATGCATAAGGTCTGACACACAGTAGGCCTTATATAACCATCCTTTCTTTTGCTTTTGTTGGTGCTATGGGTCAAACACAGGATCTCATGCGTGCAAGGCTAGCTGTCTACCATGGAACTATAAACCCAATCCCCCTTCTTTATTTTGAGACAGGGTCTCCCTAAATTGCCCAGTTGGTGTGAAATTTGTGATCCTTCGTCTCACTATCCCTAGTAGCTGGGATCACAGGTGTATGCTAATATGTTCAACTACAATTCTTTACATAAAAATGCATACATACAGAGAGCTGGCTAAATGGATGAATAAATAGGTAGAAACAATATAATTCAAAAAGACGAAAAAGAAAAAAATGATTTAGTAAATAAAAATTCTATCACATGAGAATTAATTATTTCAACTTAAAATCTGAACAAATGTTTTGCTTTTTAATTATGTTGCTTGGTAATGTTCATCACATGAAGGCACAGGTACTGTGGGCCAGGACAAGGGTGTCTTTGGGGACTAGTATTCTGCCTGCCATATCAGGTATTACTAAGGCTTACACTTGAGGTATCCCCTAGAGCTCCTGTATTGATGTTGGAACTTTTCAGGGCAAAATGCTTAGATTAATAGAGGCCTGATGTGATCCCTGGATTGATTCAATAGATTGGATCATTTGATGGATTAGTAATTTAAATGGACTAACAGGCTGCTAACTGTAGACAGACAGGTATGGTGTGACTGAAGGAGATGGGTCTCTCAGGGGATGCCGCTGGTGTTTATATTTCATCCCTGGTGCCTAGCTCTCTCTTTGGTTCTTGACCTTTGCTATGCCCTTCCACCATGATTTTCTTCTCCTCTGGCCCAAAGCAATGGAGTTGGACAATCAATAATTTAACCTCTGAAATGTTTATCTTAAAATAAACTTTTCCTCTGTTAGGTTGTTCTGGTCAGGTATTTTAGTCATAGTGACACAAGCTGACTAATATAGGTATTATGTTTTTGTCCTGAAAATCCAACTTCAGAATGGATGCTGTGACCAGCTCATTTTTACATATAAGGAAACTGTGGCTTAAAAGGGTGTCTTCTTCACGGTCATCATGTTATAAACATTATTTCAATTAGTTATTATATTTAATATAAAAACCACCAATTACATGCTGGATTATAGTCTGGACATAAGAGACAAATACCTCCCTCCTGCCTCCCCAGGTACTCAGAGCAGTGTATTGCAAGTTTTCAGACTGTTGTAAGCATATCACTGCTAAGGACAAGAGTTTAGGTCTGGCCAGATCTCTGTATCCAAGACTGTTTTCTCCCCAACTCCCAATTCAAATCCTTGTTGCAAGACATTTGAATAGAGCTCATCTTTAAGGAGCCTTTCTCTAGTGCAATTTATCTATATTGTACTAATTGACTGAAGGTGTGATATAATAACAAGTGGTATTTTGTAAATTCAGATACATTGTTAAACATGGATTTATGGATTCACAGGGACAGTATGGTATACCAAAAAAATAGTAATGAAAAGTCTGGGAAGTCTAACTAGTACATGAATGAACATCTTGATGAATTTTTATGAGCTTTATTTCCTTATCTGTATAATGGGTAAAATGCCACACTATTTTGTCCCCTTCATATCTTAAAAGCTAATATGTGATATTTGTCTATATGTATGATGTTTCACCATATACTCTGATAGAAATTCAGTCATTAGAACTATTATGGGATAATATTACAAAAGTTATCCTGCATGTCACATTGTATTATCTGATTGTATGTAATGCATGATCCATTTTTGTACCAAGGTGGAGGAAACTTGGCATAAAAAGAGATAGCTTTCTATATACTCATTTCACATTGGGCAATTTTGTCTATGGCTATTTGACTCTACTCAGTCTCCAAAGAATTGCTCCAATTTTCCTTATTGACAACAGCTAAATTTAGGCTGTTCAGTCTAGACAGAATCCTTATAAATGTCAGTTTATAACTCATCAAGAATAATTGACCTTTAAAATAACATATGTATATGTGATCAAGTTATATATTGTGTTTGTGTGTATACATGTGGCATAAGAGTATTTATGGAAGTTGATATATGACTCACTAAAAAGCTGTCTTTTAAACTAAATATATATATAGATATGAATGATTAAATTTTGTTTTGATTCCAGAAATTGGCTCTCATATATGCAACTGACTGAGATGGTTGCCTACCCAGCACTGATTTGGAATTCCCTCTTCCTTCCCAGCAGAAATATAGTTTTGTATAATTATGTTTCCTCTTCTACAAAGTCACTGCTCTTGGGATGGTCATCTCCACCTGTGATTACTAAGGATTCTTCCTCATATGATCTAGTGTATTTTAAAATTTGGTCCATGCATTCATTACTGGGGGTGACAGATATTGAGATATTTCCAAGGAATTCACTTGGCCCAAACTATCTTCATTTTCCCATTATACATTATTTGCCTTTTTCATCCTTTTCTCTTACACATATAGAGTGGAGTTTTTCAGAGTTTGTCCTGTTTCTTGATTTCTTTACTGGGAGAGGTCATGGAATGTGTGTTGTGGGTTCTTGTTTTATAATTTTCTTGGCTTTTATTTCTAACAAAATGGACATCAGTAGCTTAAAAATGTACAAGTTGAACTCTGTGCTTTTATAGTTATGCCATTGTACAATTTTCTGTCATACCCAAAAAAAGGATCAATAAATTAAAATAATATGAATTCAGAAAAAAATAAATGAAACAAAAAATTCATATAGATGTCTAAAACCTCTTTAGGATTTCCAAAAGTTGAAAAATGGATCTTGATATCAGAAGGTTTGTAAACTCCTGGTCTAAGCAAATGTCTACTCCTGTTGCTAATGATTGGATTAAGAATAAAAATGGCCCACACTCCAGGCAACTAGAAGAAACCTGCAAAGTGGCTGGGTACAGGTCTTCTCCTTTTTGAAACAGAGACACAGGATGAGATGGACTATTTTTGTTGTTGCTGTTCTTGTTGGTTCTTTGTACATCATGTCTGGAGCTCCATGAGATAGTCACCAAGCATGATCTGCTATTCTGGTATCATAGCTCTCCATGCCCCTAGACAATTAACTGTGTGAGAAAATTAGCCCTATATTGTTTATATCTCTCACAGTTGGCTTTTCTGTTACTTTGTGTAAAGCCAACTCTGCAAATAAAAAATAACATGAAAACACCAAATTTATCTCTTTTGACATTTACTTTTTGTGGTGTTTTAACTCTACCACTTGTAACTCCCCTTCAGAATAGTATCTTTCTATAGATTATTTTGAACTATGATAAAGATTATTTGTTGGGGGATGAAGTCCCCTCATTTTGTTCCTTTCTTTTAGCAGAGTAGACAAATAGTTATAAATCAGAACATGAGACTCCCTCAGTTCTGACCCCATGTGAAATAAATAATGGACACCCCAGAAGGAATTTTTTCAATCCCAAAGGAATGATTTTCTACATCAACTTGCAAACCCAAGTCTTAAAGTCAGGAAAGTTATTTTTGATATATAAAATAAGCAGACTAGGCCTTTAGAGTATTGGCCAACTCCATCGTTCTGGGCTGGAGAAGAACATCATGGCAGAAGGGCACAGCAAAGGCCAGGAAGCAAAGAGAGAGCTATGCACCAGGGATGAAATGTAAACACCAGTGACATCCCCTGAGAGACCCATCTCCTTCAGTCACACCATACCTGTCTACAGTTAGCAGCCAGTTAGTTCTTTTAAATTACTAATCCATCAGATGATCTAATCTAATGAACCAATCCACCAATCACATCAGGCCTCTATTAATCTAAGCATTTTGCCCTGAAAAGTTCCAACATCAACACAGGAGCTTTAGGGGATACCTCAAGTGTAAGCCTTAGTAATACCTGACATGGCAGGCAGAATAATAGTCCCAATCCACAGTACCTGTGGTTATGTACCATAAAACACAACAGGTACTTGATTGATACGACTACATCAAAGGTCATGAGATGCAAAGATTATTCTGAATTATCCCAATAAGTCCATGTAATTACATGGGTCTTCTAAGAGGGAACTAGGAAGCTCAAAGGCATAAGTGCAACCTTAGAGAATCTCAAGAAAGGGCTACAAGCCAAAGAATACAGTGGCTGCTGTAATTTGGCAATGAAAAGATAACCAGAGTCTCCACTGAACCCTCCAGAAGGAACGCAGCCTTATAATGCCCTAACTTATGCTTCCCAGATTCAGTGAAGATTCTGACTTCTGAAAGTGTGAGATGATAATGCATGCAGTTTTAATCCACCAAGTAGTTGCCAGTAGTAGCAACAGGAAAATTGTATACTTGGAAACATTCTGTGATTGCTATTAAGAGTTTTTTGTGTCTATATTTAAAGCATGCCCACATATTAATATTTAAGCAACTATATGGCAATAATAGTTTTCTCATTTAAATATTTCTATTCAATAAATTTGGTAATATAAACAGTCATCACTTTGCATGCTTCCATTATTCCTGGATTTCAGTTGCCATGATTTAAAAAGCACCAAAACCCCCAAATAACCCCCATTGTTTTAGTTACAATGTTATATTAACTGTGAGAAATCTCTGCTACTAGTTCTTTAGTTAACAATGGAATATGAAAATAACTGGTGATTATTGTGATCAAAGTTCTATCCCATCATTTCTCTCAAAGTCTATGGGTGATTGGGCACTGCATACCTGCTCACACACAGAGAGCAAAGTATGTAATTAATGTTGCTTCCTTTTCTCCTGGTGCCAAATTTGTCTGCCATTTTACAAAAATAGATAATCAAAAAAGGGAATTGGAGCTTGGCATGGTGCTGAACACCTGTAATCTCAGCTACTTGGGAGTCTGAGGTGGCAGGATTGAAAGTTCAAAGCCAGCTTGGGCAGCTCAGTGAGACCCTGTATAACAATGAAAAGAAAAAAGGGCTGGGGTATAGCTTAGTGGTAAACCACCATTGGGTTAAATTGTCAATACCACACATACAATCACACACACACAAATACACCAGAGACACACACAAGTCCTTCACACACATACACACAGAAGGGAATAAAAAGGAATTACTCAATGAAGGTGAAAATGTGGCAAGAACAATTGAAAAATAATAACATTGGAAATGAAAAAATCCAAATAAAATGACAGTAGACAAGATACGGCTGATCAGGGAAATGCCAATACTGTGTGAGGGATTCCAGGTACACAGACCACAGGAAATCAAAGCAGAAAGTGGTCATGACAAAGAGCACTTCCCAGAGAAATTGACCCTAGATGAAAACTTCACTTTAAAGACAATTTTAGATGTTTCATGGAAATGGAAGCACAACTGATGAGATGTTAGATGCTGATTGTGACTCAGAAAAAAGAATGGCAGTTAACCAAGGATCAAGAAAGATTTAAGTGAAACAAATTAAAAGACCAGCAAGTAGAAACAATTTTTGATAAGTTTTTAGACAGTTATAAAACACAAATTTTCAATGTTTCTAGAACTTTATATTACACTGTACTTAGTGCACTATTTTAGTGCACTCTATTTACTATTTTTTAATTTTCCTATACAATAAGAAAAGTTTAATGTTTTGACAAAAAATTAAAAGGTCATAGAACCACCAGAATTTTTGTCATGAATTATTAAGACCACTTTACCCAGTTTTAGCTTGTGTGGTGACTTAAAGCTCTACGGTACTGAGTAAGGTAAGGACTGCCTGCACATACATCCTGAATGGATTTCTCAATTTGTGCCAAATGTTGTTTTAAGAGCCTTGTGACTCTAGAACATCTTCTGTGCTACTCTGCCCTTTCGCAAGGTAAGGAAACAGAACAAAAATTTAAACAATGCACACAAAGTAACAGGCAGTAAATGGCAGAGCTTGGATTTGAACCCATCATTTGCCAGTCCAGAGGTGACAGAATGCCATGGTATCATTGCTGACACTCTTACGTCATCAGCTGTGTACCAGACTTGTGATGCTCAAGTTCAATGAACAATTGTGTGTGATGGTCACCTCATGACAACATTGGAAGATGGGAACCATTCATCTCTGTTCCACAGATGAAACAAGTGAGCTTAGAGAAGTTGCCTGAGGTCTCAGAGTGGATGGTGATGTCTGATTCTCGACAAAGGGTCTTGGTATGGCCAGTAGGAAGACTCAATATCTATTGCAGAATTAATATGTTTCGTTTTTGGAACTTTAAATTATATTCTAGGTATTTTTCTAAGAATTTGGTAAATACTTCCCCCTGAACTTGTTTACTATCTTCAGTAAAGTTTGTTGCACCCAGAGAATCCCTCTCCTGTCCTCCTGAGGAAAGGAGATGCCAACTGAGTAGAAACCTAATGAGGTGATCAAGTTTGATGCTTTCTTACTGAGCTCATCTTCAAGATAGCTAGTATATATTTTAGAATGTGTCTTGGATACCTTCATGATAAGAAGCATAGTTTGTCCCGGGTTTTGGCACCAACTACAAGTGTCATTTTTTAACTAGTCTGCTTTGCAGCCTACATCAAATCACACCACAAAGTTGACTGAAGAAACACTAATGAGGATGAACTGAGCACAAAGAATAGGTTATACTATCTGCATAAGGGTTGGCTGCTTAGCTTTTAGATCAGGCACAACACGATTACACTGTGTCACTCACCACTCTGGGGCTTTCCCAGCCCAGAAACCTGGTGCAGCAACCTCCTACCAGGCCCATGCCAGTTTAAAGAGAGTGGTCCATTTTCCTTTATATGCCACATAACTCTTTGTCTACGGCTGTGCTTGAAACTTAACCTGATGCTTCCCTGTTTTATCTCTTGAAGATTTTTCTTTGATAAACAATGAGGTGGCTGCCCACTTTCAATGGTGCAGATGGGAGTAAAAGTTATCCACTGACTTCTCTGTAGGTAAGAGACCTGTGAAAGATTACTCTAGCTTTCAAAGTCACTAATTCACAAAAATTTCTATCATTGCCATTCTATTAGAGTTTTTAGGTTTTCCCAAAAATGGAAGCATTACCTTCCCTCTTACTCCATTGGATTCCTTGGAGCAAAAAATCAGAATTTATCATTCAGTTATGATTTATAGTTTGCTATTTGTTATCAGGAAAAAAATAATGATAGTTGCTCATATAAACTCAGGGTTTATTTTCTTCCCAGTAAATAAGAAGTCTAACATTAGGCAGTCTAGGATTGGTATCTACATCTTGACTTCAGATATCATCAGAAAATCCAAATTTATTTTTCTAAATTTATATTCCCCTCTCTATGGATGGAGCCTCTATCTTCCTCTTCATAAGATGTCTTTAGAATCTCTAGCCATCAAACCCTATGTTGTAGGCAGAAGAAAGAGGAAGAGTGAAGGGCAAAGATGTACATATGTGATAACATAGGCTATTTGGAAATTTCTAATGCCTTTTGCTTATAGTCCATGGTCTAGGAAAATATCACATGGCTATTCTTAACCCAGTGTAGGCTACGTTATTATACTATACTTTATTAGGATCACTCTTCATTACAAAAAAAAAAAAAGAAAATGAAAGGAATAGCAACAACAACAAAGAAAAAAGAAAAACATCATTGTGTAATTAAGAAGAGAGGAAAAATGAATATTAAAATTTGATAGAATGTTAATAGTCTCTGGGTCAACACCCTTCTGCAAAATAAACTTTCTTTATGATCCCTTCTCTTAGTTAAACATTTATGAAATTTTAACTCTAGACATATTTTTAATCATTAACAAAATACACTTCCTAGGTTAAACATCAACTCTTTCCCTTGGTAACATTATGCCATGGGCTAACCTACATGTCATCTTTTGGACTCAGTTTTATTTAATTTATGAAGTGAAGATGAATATAGTACCTGCATGTGATAAAGAGGGCAACAACCTTTGATATGCTTTTTATTGAAAGACAGAGTCTTTTTCTTTTCCCCTTCAGATTGAGCTGACTTACAAATAATTTTTCCAGTGGAATCCATCCGAAAGTATACTTTGTCCTTTCCAAGACTAGCCTTCATCTGCAGCATGATAAACTTTATGGTTTGAATGAGAAGTGTCTACCAAATGCTCCTGGTTTAATGTAGGAATATTCAGAGATAAAATAATTGGATTATGAGAACTATAGTCAGTTTATTCTCATTTGAATGGACTGATTAGGTGGTAATTGTAAGCTGGTGGGACATGGCTGATGGAGTTTTGTTACTGGGGTTGTTCCCTGGAAGGATTCAGTTTCCCTGCAGTCTCTCAACCCCCTCTCTGCTTCCTGACCACCATGAAGGAGCAGTTTTCCTCTACCACATCCTTCTGCCATGATGTTCTGCCTCGCCTTGGATCCAGAGCAATGTGGTTCTACCATGGACTGAACCTCTGAACCTGAGTGAAAATAAAATTTGCCTCTTCTAAATTGCTCTTGTATTTTGGGAACAGCAATGAAAAACTGACTAATACAGGGACCATGTGGAAATACCTTGAAACTAAATGGAGAACAATAGTGACTGGCTTATCTCAGTCTGCTAAATGGTCTGTACCAAGCCACCAAGCATGGATGTGAATCTGTTCAGACTGTCCAGACTGGCCCCACCCCTAGGTAGATAGATATTATCAAGTGGTGACTTATTTAACATCACAAAGAGCTGAAGAACCACCCTAGAAAGCTCTACCCAAATTCTTAACCCTCAAAATGAGAAATTGAAAAATGCTGTCATTAAAACTATGTTGAACTGATTATAGGGCAATTTAATGCCCAATAATAGATACTCAAATGGTTTGTTGCGATCATTAAGTGTAATAATGAAGGCCAAGATCTTAACTTATTGCCTGGTACATGGTTAACACTCAATGTGTGTCTTACATATTGAAGTCTAATATCTCATGTGCCTATCTGTGGAAGAGACTCTCCATCCAATGCAGGACTCCATTATGCACTCACCAGCCCAGAACTACATCTGCTCTATTTAAACTTCTGGCTACCAAGTTGCTTTCATTCAACATTTTCATGATTTCTCCTCTTTTTGTACACTAAGTTTTTTTTTTCTTTTAAAGATAGAGAAAGGGAGAGGGAGAGAAAAGAGAGAATCAATTTCATTTACTTTTTCATCCGGGTTTTTATTTCTCTGACACTTGGTTGTGTATGTGGTGCTAGGATTCCAAACCAGGTCCGTGTGTATGCCAGGCAAGTGCTTTAACTGTTCAGCCACTGCTCCATCCTGAAGTACTAATTTTTTGCCTCTCTAAGATTGTTAGTTCTATGAAGTTAACTTTATGACTTACGTGTCTTTTATTAAAAGCTACATTGTATGTAAGGATACATATGATCTTTAGAGTCAGGAAAATCTGATTTTGCACACCAGGTCAGCCAATTAGTGAACATATAAGTGATTGTTTGAATTTTCCATGACAGACAGTTATGATACAAGTATTCTGTTTAAAAAGTGAAGAAAACATTGGCAAATTTATGGAGAAGATAAAGATGGGAAGAAAATATAAAGGGGGCTTCATCAAACCAACCAGCACCATGGGCAATGAGAGATTTCTCTTGCTAGGAATACTGGGAGCCAAATTGGAACACATGCACCATTCTTATTGCAATAAATGGAACAGAATTAGAATATCAATATGCCAGCTCACATTGTAATTGGTGGAGGATTATGCTCAGGAAGCACTAAAAACCTGCCATTTCTCAATAGCCATAGATAGGCAAAGTAGGCTTCCTGAATAGAGATGGCCACCAACACAATGTGAGGAGACGGGTAGAGCACCATCAGCATCTGCTAGAGAACTTGGACAAGGTACTCAACTGGATTTCCTCATCTCTCAAACCAGGATGAAAATAATGAATCCAAACTTACGATGAACTCTGTGTGCATTATTTCTAAAACTCACAAAGTCCTACCCCTATGGAATCCACGGACACCAGACGATAGAATTGATAAA
The DNA here is from genome assembly GCA_004027875.1 of Aplodontia rufa. Taxonomy (NCBI): domain Eukaryota; kingdom Metazoa; phylum Chordata; class Mammalia; order Rodentia; family Aplodontiidae; genus Aplodontia; species Aplodontia rufa. Next base: position 28,538 of record PVKS010009260.1, read on the forward strand.
ACAACTAGAATACAATTAAGGATAGTTGACTAAAACTCAGTAACCCTACTAAAAATAAAAAATAAATGACTGTCTTTGACAGTCCTGACAACCTAGAAGCAGCAGAGTTAAGGGTGGAGATAATATTGTCTTGCTTTAAACCACTCAAGTAATTTAAGAAAAGCAAGAGGAAAAACCTTACAGGTAATAATGATAGTTTCAACAAAAAGCACTTGCTATCCTTTTATTACAGCAATTATTGGAATTAGCAGTAGCAGATGTGAGTCATATTTTCATTTAACTTGAGTATCAGCCATGTCATAAAGGAGCATTTGAGTGAATACCTACAAAAATGTTCTGTGCTATAATCAAAAACATAAAATCACAGCATAAAAAGCAAACCTCCAAGAAAATACAAGGAAATACTATATTTAAGAATTCCTTCACCTTCTTGTTTAAAACCAAACATGACTTCTCTTTTCATCCTACAGAAAATGAAAGAAATAAATAATCCTGGCTTCTGAGACCTAGACCTCCTAGGTTTATCTCAAACTCTAACCTCCCCCAGTGACTTCTCAAAGTCTGGCTATGTAGACTCAGAATTTTCCTGGGCAGTGAAGACACTGAACAAGAGAAAGAGCTAGGAGGCTTGGGTGGTGCCCATCTGAAAAGTTTTCTTTTCAAGTTGAAGTTCACAGAAATTCCTCCACTTCCATTTTCAGTTCCTAAATCTAAATATTTAGCATCTAATTATTAAGTAGCCACTGTGCACTAAACAGTGTGTATATAAATGCATTATATATATACACTTGCATGATTATTTAATCATCAAAACAATCCTCATAGATAGCCATGATGAATCCTGTGTTTATAGATAAGGAAATTTAGTCTAGGTCTTTCCAAAGTCAGAGCTCATACTCTTACCACTGTACCCTCCTGACTTGACAAGCCAGGCAAGTTTCAGTGCTTGCTGCTCAGATGCATTTCTAGCTGATGCTTAATGACTAAAGAGCTCTCTCCAGAAAGAGCAGAATGGAATTAGAAAGTGAGAACATTTGGGGGAGATGGGAAGGATGGCTAACTATCAGAGAAATGTTATGTTAAGCCATCCCACACTGTCTACAGATGCCCTGGATAGGAATTGTTTCTACACAGTTTACGGACACTAAAATTTTTTCTTCATTAGCTGAAGTAAGATATAGGGGAACACAGAGCAACAGTTTAAAATCTGAAGTCAGTGTTTGTTCTTCAAGGTTACTGACATTTTGAAATACACACACATATATACATATACATATATATACATGTGGATATATATGAATGTATATGTATATATGTGTATCTGTCTATATCTATATTGATCTTTAACTATATCTATCTCTGTATATATTCCATGTATATAGAAATCTGGATATCTAGAATTATTGATGATATAAATTCCAGGCCAAAAGCCAGCCTGTTAAAAGCTGAAGCTTCAATTTGAATCCAAAGGCAGGAAAAGGCCAATATCCAACTCAAGGAGTCAAGCAGGAAAAGAAATTCAGCCTTATTTTGCTTTCTTGGGGCCTCCTTGTTCTGTTCAGTTCCTAAACTGATTGACTGATAAGGGCCATCCACACTGGGGAGGGCAATCTGCCTTACTCTACCAAGTCCAATGTGAATTTCATCCACAAGTACTCTCACAGACACACATAGCATAGTGGTTGACTAAATGTCAGTGGACCTATGACCCAGTAACATTGACAAAGTTAAACCCTTCATTCACTTTCTACAAAGCTAAAAGTTGAATCAACCTCCCTTGATTCAAATTTTCTTCAACCAATTTTGCACAGGGGATTCTTATCATCAAAATAAATGACAATTCAATCACAAGGATGAAAGATGAACATAAATGGTTCCTAAGAAATTTTATTTTAATTACAAGCAGGATATCACTGTAATTTTCTAGAGGAATCAGAATTCCTGGGCATTCTTCAGGTATACATTTTACCACAGAATATAAGGCTAAATGACAAGTCCTAAGTTCCACTCTTTGGATATCTTTCTTCCTTGTTTTGAAGCCCTGGCAAGGCCAAAACCTTGCATCCTAAATTCCTTTAACCTGGTACTATTAAAACAAAACTATGAGCTCACATAATTTAGGTCAACAAAGTTGTATGAATTAGGAGTTCCTATCCAGAAGGTTTTAGGATTCACAAAATCATCACACTGCAGAATCAACTCCAATGAAAGCTGGTGGCTTGTGACTCTAAATTCCATATCCTTTTTACAATATCAAGAAAAAAGAGAAAGATGAGGAGTGACTAGATACTTCTACACACAGAAGCAATGATGTATTTCAAATAAGAACAGAGTTTACAATCTAGTGCTTGGGCCTGTGTTTGCCACAGATAGTCAACGAAAACAACACTACCATGAGAACAGAGGGTGTACGGTCAGAGCATACAGAGATATGAAGGGAAGGAAACATTCTGCCCACTGAGGCAGGTAGAGGGAGCCCAGAATTCCACAGACTGAAAACATAAACTATCATAAAATGCCCATACTTCTCTTCATGTGAACATTACAAGCATGCCATTATTTTAACTGGGAATATCGCCAAACTCAATTTCTTTTTCATCAAAAATGGAAAAGTAGGTTTTCTTGTAACCCAGAAATTTATTACTTTGGGTCAGTAAAATTGACTTTCAATTTCCATTTTTAAAAAAATAAAATTAAATATGTCTTTTGGATCTGCTTTGGAATTAGGATTTTCAAAGTCAAATTTCATCAAATTTACATATATCACAATATCACAAAATGTTCAAAACCAGAATAAACTTCAAAGATCACCTGGAAGTCCCTGACATTTCAAAAAGGATGAATTCACAGTCAAGAGCGTTTTAGCAGCTGCTTGGTGTCACAGAGCTCCGTAAGCACAAAGATATTTCTGCCCGCATTCCTACCGCTTATTACCAGTTGGGGGGCTAACAAAATGTCCTTGAACAACTTGTTGGAGAGAGACCTTGGAATCATACCCTGTGACTCTCCTTATCCTAAATGATATTTCAGGCTTTACAAGGTAACATTTAGTACTATGTTAATCTGCTCAGGGATACACAAAGGCACGTATTCAAAAGAATAAATCAATGAGGAGTCATCTTTGAAGATTTATTTGTATTGAGGAGGATGTGGATGAGAATGTGAGAAACGTAAGTTATAAGTGAGGATTTGCTGAATCAATCCCACTCACTTCATCCTTGGGTATTGATGGCTTTCCACAGAAACTAAACCCTATAAGATTACCAAGGATGATTTCCCTTACCTATAGTCAACTGAAAGTAAACTTCAATCACAAAGTAGCTTCACAGTAACACCTGTGAATTTAAAGAAGGTATTCAAATGAATTCATGTACACTTGTTTCACTGCAGCAATATATACAATAGCCCAAAGTGTAAAGAACCCATATTGTCCATCAAATACTAAATAGATTAAAAATACATAGTACCTATACACAATATAATATTACCCATTCATTGGAAGGAATAAAATATTGATATTTAGAGCAACATTATGAACCTCAAAATTATTCTAAATAAGAGAAATCATACACAAAGTTTCCCCACTTGTATGATTCCATTTACAAAAAACGTCCTGAAAAGGAAAATTAATACAAATAGAGAGAAGATAAATGGTTTTCAGGAATTCAGAAAAGGAAGGGATAGGGAGTGATTGTTAATGGGTATAGGGTCTCCTTTGTGAATCATAAAAATAATTTGGAGATAGAACTAATAGTTGCACAAAATTGTAATCGTATTATGAAACTCAATGTCGTTGAGTTTCATACTTTTAAAAATTGTTTTAAAAATCTAATTTCATTTAATTAAATGTATTTTACTGAATTATTTTAATTGTATACAAAACAAGATAAAATGTGGTAACTTGATACATGTATGGAGTGTATAATGGTTGAAACAAGGTAGGTGATTTTATAATGGTGACTTTTATCTCATGTGGATTGTACCTCCACAAGAAAAAATAAAGAATGCTATAAAGACTTGTTGATGGCGTATGAGTCAGCTTGTGTAGGCAATAGTCTCCACTTACTTAATCAAGTACTAATCATAATAATCGCTGTGAAGGTGTTTTATGACTAAAGTTCATAACCAATTGAATTTAGGTAAGGGAAATCATCCTAGGCAATCTGAGTAGGTCAAGTTCAAGCTCGTGCAAGGCATTAAGAAATGAGTGGCTCTTCAAGCTTCCCTGAAGAAGAAATTTCATGTGTGGGCAGCAGCTTCTGCCCATGCCTGAGTACTTCAGTCTGTGCTTCCTATGGGTCCAAACTATGAGTTGCAGACATCATTCCCAGCATCCATAACCATAGGAACCAATTCTGTATAATAAATCACAGTACATTTTCACTACTGATTGTGCTTCATTATTTGAACCCTGACTGGTAAAGTTGGATTGTAAAATTGGGAGATCTGTCATCTAAACACCAATAGTTCTCTCTCAGTCAACTGTGCAGTCTCCTCACAAGATAGAAATCTGAGAGGAAAATGATGTAATTCTAAACAGTATACTTTACAACCTGAAATATTCATATTTCTTGGAGAAATGAGCAAGTCTAAGTGGTATGGGTCTGCAGGACTATAATAGACTGGTAAGGAAAACACCCATAGCTGAGGTTAAGGATATGCTAAAAAAGTGACAAATTCCTGAACTTCTACTCAGAAAATACTGAAATACTGGACATGACTCTCTTACAAAAAGGAACTTCAGAAACCCTCCCTGTTCAAGGAAGAGATCAAAATATCTTTCATAGGAAATTTGCCTATCCCAAGAATGGCATAAAGACTTTGGAATTCCTCTAGTTAAAGGCTCTGCATAAATGTCTTCAAAAATGTCTAACTAACCCTTTTCAGGGATTTCTGCAAAGCAATGAGGAGCCAACTAATAACCTCACAAACACAGACATAAACATGCATATATATGCACACACAAATATACACACATTGTGAATACTCAGAGTGATTTTTTAAAAAAGATAATTTAAACTTGAAATTCCATATTAATCTCCAACAACTCAGCTCCCTGTATATGAAAGTTTCATTGATACATATTTTGGGAGCAGCACTCTATATAAATACAGGAACAAAGTACCTGCCTTTTGCAATATCCAAAGTAACCCCTACTGTTCCTAAGAGAATGTGAACTCCTATTAGTATGGATGATATACAAAGCTTCCTGTACAGAGATCTAGAAAAACTGAGGTGATTTGCACTTGATTCCAAGATTTTGCACTGAGAAAGACACTACTGCTCTGTATAGGCTACAAATGGACCTAGCTCTCCACCCAGGAGTAGCAGAACAGCATCCTGGTTACTGATGATTTTACTTTTAATATCTCCTTTTTCTATGTTCTTGGAAACATTTTTACATTTTAAAGATCATTTGTTGCATAATTAATTATTTGCACCCAATTTTGGTTTCAATACTCAGGCCACTTGCCTTTTAAGAGAAGAAATAACCTCATGCTCTTATGTTTTCATTTCAGCACATATGACTCCTGTATCCCACACCCTGTCAAGAACTGAGTAAGTGTTGCCAGTAGACTGACTGGTTTATTCTCAATTCTTCCCCAGTCTCACCTGGGTCAACTCAGTGTACACCATCTTGGAGAGGGGTAGCTGTATATTTAGCTCTCACTGTGAAAAGTATGGGAATAAAAATTGCTTACCTGGCATTCCAAGCTCTGACTCCACTTCCATTAAATCCCTAAACTGAGCATGGTCTAGAGGGCTATGTTCTAGTTGCCCAGGACTTTCAGTTTTTGTACCCATAATCCCATATCCCAAAAAGTGCCTCAATCCAGGAAAGATCAGAAGAATGGGGGTCATCCTCACATGGATTCTAACTTTAGTAATATGAACACAGGCACTTCCTTTATGGACCAAAACAGACATCCATCCTGTCTGTAATGTCCTAATCAGAAGAACTATATTGTAAAACAAATCTGGAACACAAGCAAAATCCAAAGCTGTTTCTTCCTGATGAGAGTGATAAGTATATGTATAACAAAGAGTCTCTGCCTTAAAAGACCAGTCTTCACTAGGAAAGCAGCTATGTAGACAGATTAAAAAATATGTCAGTGAAGCGGGAGCAAATTTGTGGTGGAGGGAGTAGGTCTCATGCAACTGTGGACTAATGTGAAAATTGCTTCTGCGATTTTCCAAGATTCCAAATGGGACTCTCTCCATTGCAATCTGATATGCTTCCCTTCCTGCTGTCCTTGATGATAAATATTTCTCAAATATAGAAGCAATTGAGAGGACTGGAGAGCTGGTTGAAAGGAGGGAAAAGTGTCCAGCACTATCATCCATGGTAGTATATGTCCCAATTCAGTAAATGTGAGTTTGGACCAGAACCAGCATTCTTTGATTTCCATCTGGAATGACTGGCCAAAGTGACACCACTTTTCCATTTCTTTCCTTGTCTCCATTCCTGACTTCTTTATCCTATCACTCACTGATTTAATGAATTACCCAATTTTTTCAGTTCCTGTTCCTCACCCTTCACCTGCACCTGCTTCTCTGTCTTGCTGCCACCCATCCACAATACTCTCACCCCTTCCTAAGCAAAGGATAGCTACTAACACACCCTCCACGCCAAGTCTCTTTCTTCTCCATCCTACTAGTTATCCATAAGAGAGGCTTACAACAGCAGCTCTGACCATGAGAGTTCTCTTTGATTTCTTCTCCTACCTACACAGGAATTTCTGGACTCTTGCAGAGAACTGGATATCTTCTGCAATATCTCCCTATCTCAACATTCATGCTTTTCTTGCCTCTATATATTCTCTTTTGTGTACAAAACCCTCTGAAGATGGTCTATTCACTATTTTTACTTGGTTCACTCCATTCTTCCATCTTTTGAGACCAAATCTGTGCTTTAAGACCAGGGTATTCTCTCCTACATTGTTCTGGGGTCATTTCCACTAGTATTGGTGCTATGACTGAATGGTCCCTCCAAAATGAATTCTGAAATGTAGTTGTCACTGTAACAGTAATTAAGAAGTAGGACATTTAAGAGGTGGCTAATCATGAGTTCTCTGGCCTTGTAGTAACCATCTTTCAGCCACTGTTATGAAATATCTGAGGCCAGCTACTTATGAAAAAAGAGATTTATTTAGCTCAGAGCTGTGAAGATTCAAACAATATGCTGATATTATTCTCCTCTGGTTAGGATACTCTCGGTCACATCACATTACACTGGGTAGCAACGTCAGGAACAGGTGTGAGAGAAAGCATTACATCTCTAACAGGAAGCCAAAGACAGACTGGATGGGGCCAGGCTCAAGTTTTTAAAACAACTTTCTCTCAAGAACTAAGCAGATCCACAGGAAAATTACTTCTGAGCCCAATGGCCACTATAGTTCTACAGACCTTTCATTGGTCCCACCTCTGAAAGGTTCCACCTTCCAACATTTCTGCACTAAAGACCAAGTTTTCAATACATGGATCTTATGTTACGAACTACATCCAGGGCATAGTAGCTTTCATGAATGGAATCACTAATGTCCATTCATGTAGCCACAGAAGTGAATGATTCCATTCATGTATTAGTGATGTCACTGTAGAAGTGAATTAGTTATTATGGGAGTGGGTTTTCCAGATAGAAAGGATGTGTGTGGATCAGTTTCTTTTTTCTCTTTCTTTCTCAAACATGCACTTGCCCTTTCACCACCTTATGATACAGCCTAGATACCCCTACCAGATGCTAATGCCATGCTCTTGGATTTCCATTGCTTATAAATTACCAGCCTTGGTACTGTATTATACCAGCAGTAAATAAACCAAGACATGAGGTCTCTCCTTCTTATGAACTCTAAGCATATGCAATCTGAATGGCATTTATCATAACTATTTCTTTATAATTGTTAAATATTGTCATATCTACATTGATATGTTTCATCATTTTAGTAACAAAGCCCCATAAGCCATACCTATTTAAAATTTTTGTACTTTAATTTATTACCTTGCCTTCAAATCATAGGTACACAGCGAGCAAATTATCTATGAATAATTCTCAGGAGTAATTTTCCTAGTAACAAATATTTACGTTTGGTTTATGTTTAAAGAGAGACAATACTTACGAAAGCTTATATTCAATGGGGGCATTTTGAAAATAGTGAGAAAATTGAATGGGAAAGATAATGCACATATCCACATCTGTGGATTGATTAGAGTAGTTGGTAGTACATTTTAAAGAAATAAACTCAAATCAGAAATTTCCTATGTAGAATGATTTACTTATTAATTTATTCTCCCCAGTGGGAACTGACATTATGACTCTTTAACAACCGAAAATTAGGAAACTTTAGAATATTAGTCACAGGACCCTTACTCTGACACTCATCACTGGTAATAATAATTGTGGAAATGAAAAAGAAAAATCCAGGGATATAAGTCAAATCACATTTAGAAGTATATGAATGAGATACCATGACTTCTAAGTGGAATGAAATTCATGCTACTTTAATCCATTTTAATATTGAATTTATTGTCATTAATGGCTTCCTGCAAAAATAAAATTTTGGTACACTAAATGAGTAAGCCATAGCCATACAACCGATCTTGAGCCTCTGATTCCCTCTCCTTTCCCATGGGAAGACATCGAGCATTCTGATCCATGCTTTTTCCACTCATTTCTTTCATCTTCTAACCAATTAAGTACCTCTATTCTCAAGCTTGGGAGAGGTCTCTACAAGAGTGCTACAGGGAGTTCATTACTCTTGTCTAGATCCTCTTCACTTCATTACCCTGAAGCATTGACATTTATAACACTGGTCCAGATTCCCCAGGCAAAGGGCAAACAAGTCAATAGAAGTGCCACTGGCAAGGAAGAGGAATATCAACCAAAGAAAATCAATAGGCGCATGGTTGTATCAATAGGCAGCATGGTTGTATAAGCTTATTAACAATAGCTGCTGTCTTTAAATATTGATGGGTGCCACACACTTTACAGGCACTATCTCATATTCATAAGAAATCAATAAAGCAAGTATGATCACCACATTACAGATGAGGAAATTGAGACTCAAAGAGCTTAAAGTTAATAGTGGTACAGACAGTAAGTGGCCTTAATAGGATATGAGCTCAGAACTATCAGATTCCAAACATTCATATTTTTCATTAGATAAATATGGAGTTACATTTGAGGGGAAAACATTGTCAAACAATCAAGAACAAATGTATATATACTTAGTTATCCAAGGCTAATGCCATGGCATGGATGCCCAGCTTGGGTTCCCCATGTTTCTGTTTCCCCCAGAAAACCCCCTGAGTTAAATAGATATCTCGTGGAGGTCAGAGATCTCCTTCTGAGATGATTCCCCCATATTCCCACCCTCCAGTCTCCTAGATATCCTTCCTAAGCTCTCCCCCCATCCTGTCCCCCACCCTATACCTCCAGGTATCCTAGGAAATCATCCCCCTGAATCATACAATTTGAGGTTATTATTAGCTTAGCCATCTAACATACTGATTCCCGATGTATTCTAGCTTCCACAGATGAGAGAAACAAGTATCCCAAACATTCATTTTTTTAACCTCCCAGCTACATACCATTGTAAGGAAAGATAGCATATAATAGCATACAGGGGGCCTGGAGAACCTCATCTGAGATCTAGAATAAAGCAGTTGAATGACATTGAGGCTATCAATATGTACATAAGTTTTCAGGTTACTACTACATATAGAATATAATATTTTATAAACTGCATATATATGTTATAAAATTTTTATATATTGCATGTATATATGTATACTTTTATAATTATACGGAAAACTTAATATGTGCCTGCCAATATTGTAGCAAGGATATTAAAGCCATAAGTAAGACCTAAGTCCTGTCCTTGGAGTTATATGATTATCCCATATTGAGAAATGGAGAGGTTATTTTTGATATTCTCAAACATCAAAACAGATTTTATGATTTATTTATTGTTTGGTAGTGGAGATAGAACCCAGGGACACTTATCACTCAGCTGTGATCCAATTTCTTTTTGATTTTATTACTTTATTTGGAGACAGGGCCTCACTAAGTTACTGAGACTGGCCTTGAACTTGGGATTCTCTTGCCTCAGTTTACTGAGTTGCTACGATTACAGGTGTATACCACCAATCCTGGCTTAGATTTCATGATTTCAAGATCACTAAACACACCACATATCAAACTTTTGCAGCCTTTCAGAAGAAGCTGTGCTCATGAAGACGTAAGTTTAAATGACTTCAGGTGGAATTAGCTTGCTTTAACTCTTTTAAGATGATTTAATTGAAAACAATATTATCCACACCCCTTGCTTCCACTATTTTCCAGGCATCAATTAGCGGCAGGATCATACATTGCCCCATCCATTCACTCCTCCATAGTAGGAAAGAAAGGGAAATACAGGTTCATCATGTAAGAGTCCAGAGGCCATATTTTCTTTCCCCTATGGGACACAAACATATCTCAGAAACACAATGGGAGTTCTGTCTCATTCCCAAAGTGAATTACGAGGAGGCTTTTTCTTAATCATTATCAATATCATCATTCTTCAGTATTGTTCGTGCAATATATTTATTGAATTTTTATTATATGCCAGGCATAACATCTGCATTATCACATACTTTTCCAAAAAATAAGAGGACATATATTAACAAACAACTGTATTTTTTTTATTGGTTCAGCATTGACTTACATGATGAAGGGATTTGTTGGTTCACCTTCATGCATGCATACATGTTGATTGAGGTATTTAACCCGATCCTTGTGCAGGGTCTGTGCCCCTTCTCCCACTCCCCAATCTCATAACCCCTCTGTAGTTCCCCCAAGTTACAGAAATCAGTGACCTTATACATGTGATTTTTTTCTTTTTTTAACGTCTTTATTTATTCAGTATAGTCATATTACATATTGGAAGGAATTGTTGTTACATATTCATGCATATATGGATATTGATAAGTTAAGGCCAATCCTAGTCCAGAGTTTTCCCCCTTCAACCACTCTCTGCTCCCATGTCTTCCTTGCTTTACCCCCATGTTATAGATAGAACTAAGCCTACACATATGTATCATTTTTGAATTTTCTGACTCTGTCTGCCTGCCTATGTGCAGTTGGGCTTCCCATGGGAGTCAAGGGTTCCCAGCTGCCTTGATAACTCCCCTAATCCCTCCCTCCAGCTGCATTGATAACCCTGCTAATACCTCCCTCCCCTTCTTATTCCCCTCCCTTCTTCTCCCAGCTTCATAATTTACACATTGATATTTCTAGATTTACATGCCTGCCTAGATATATTTGGGGTTCTCAGAGGAGTCAAATGTACTCTGTAGTATCAAACATCCCCCTTTCCCTCCCTCTCCTCCCTCCCTCCCTTTCTTCTTCTCCCCCTTCATAGCTATAGTCCACACAGCTTATGTGTTACTTCAGACTTGATGGATCTATTAAATAAACTTGACTAACTTTTATCCTTTCTTAGGTTTTACTCTAGCTTCCACATATGAGAGAAAACTCAACCCTTAAGTCTCTGGGTTTGGCTTGTTTCACTCAGCATGATTTCTTCCATTTCCATATATTTACTTGCAAAAGCCATGATATCATTCTTTCTAATATCTAAGCAGAACTCCACTGTACATATATACCCTAGTTTTGGTATCCATTCATCTTGTGAGGGGCATCTAGGTTGTTTCTATAATTGTATTATTGTAAATTAAGCTGCTATAAACATCGATACACAGAACTGTGTTTTAATTGAGATAGTTGACATTCAGTGAATTAAGCAATTTGTCTAGGGCATATTAGTCAGCAGTGGAGTTGAAGTGTGAACGTAGGACTGATTCCGAAGCCTGACTTACAAGAAATGTGCTACATCCTCCTCCATGACTAAAGCCTCAGTCCTCCTACTTTAAACTCTGAAGTTGGAAGAGACAAACTTTTGATGTGTAAAAAAATGCCATCTCTATTACCTACTAGATTTGTGACATTTGTCATTGGGCAGATCGTTTAACCTCTATGACTCAAATTTTTCATCTGCAAAATTACAAGTAATGATAGTATCTATCTTCCTGGATGACTATAAGAAAAAGAGTTAACCTGAGGAACAAGCTTAGACCTAGCACACAGCAATATACTATTAAATAAGAATACCAATAGCAACTACACGGACAGTATTAATGTGCCATAAACTTTTATGCCATTATCATTCTTATTATTTGGTTATATGGGAAAAACTTAGTATTTAGCATAGCATAGAGGAGATACTCCAAAGCTTTGGATAACTAATATTTCCAACCTCACCCTGATAATTTTCCTTTAAGAAAAATAATTTTTAAGTTAAGCAAGATTTATAGAAGGGATTGTTTGCTTATTCATTTGATTTAGGACTGGTATGGCTAGTCATATCATGTTTCCCATAGTAATGATAAATAATTTTTGTTTGAAGACAATTAATTTTTAATTTTTATCAATAGCAGTCATATTCCATACCTCCTGGTCAAATACACAAAACATCCTTTACTAATGCCAACAGGCAAAGACAATAAATCTGGCATTTCCCTTCAGGGCCACCCCTCTTAGAAATGGATTTGCAATTGCTCCACCCAGCTGAGGACAGTCTGTATTTAGAAAAAAAAAAAAAATCTATCATCATACTCTAATTTTACTCATTTTGTTACCTGTTAGTAACACAGAGGATACAAGTGAGGATCTGAAATGAGTAACTCAAGGGCATCTTGTTCAAAGGGTGCTTTTGCTTTTAGAAAAATTAGACAACTTTTATAGAGCAGCCGAGTACAGAGAAAGCCTGTATTCTTATCATGAAGTAAATCATTTAAGAAACAGAAATAAGATTGCATCTTAAATCAGAAGATAACATACATTTTGGTTGCATGAGGAGAAACTAAATCAACTGCTGATTCTCTCCACTCTCCATGGGGAAAAATGCAGTTCATTACTTTTAAAAGAAATAATAACGAAAATCCCATACAACCCAGTTGCCATTCATTGTTGGTTATCTATAAAGTAAAAAAATACAAGACATGTATTGAGAAATTGGAATAAATATAGAAATCTCAGATTTCAGGGTGCTTTAAAACACTTCATTTACTTCATAGTGCAGAAGATCAGACTAGATTAATGATTGTGAAGTATTTTATTACTCAGAAAAATGGTACCACTAAGAATTATCTCAACATCGTGTAAAACAATTAAACAGAATATAATTTGTCAGAAGGAATCAGTGGTTTGGTGATCCTTTTATTTTCTTTAGGAAGTAGATATTACCACAAACAATGCAAAATATTGTTTAAGACACCTATGAATTTAAATGAAATAGCTTTTATTGGAGTTTAGGTGCTATGAACTTGTTCTAAAGAAGTAACATGCATTTCTCCAAGGAGTATCTCTCAACTATTATGTTTTTTCTGTTGCAGCATATTTTGATTGTTGAGGAACGAAAGGAGAATTCTTTCCCAAGAATATAAATGATTCCTAGCTTACCCCTCATTCCCTTTTCTTCTGCTTAAAAATGAGAGCAAAATGCAAATGAGAAAAGTGGCAGTATTATTAGATCACAGTTGATTTTTCCTTCTCATGATCCACTTCTCTAAGGTAGGAGCATCTCCACTTCATTTTGTTTTCAACACAAGTGGTAACACTGAATCAACTTTTCCCCCTGTGTAGTCAACTACAACTGGAAGATAATCTAGGCCTGGCATTCAGTGTACTTCAACTACCTGGACATGGTATTAGTCTGTGATTGACACTTACTACAAATTACTCTTTGCAAACTCAATCCCAGAACTTGTCCTGGAATTTTTAAGAATTTTAAGATTTTCTTTCCATATGGGATGCTGAACTGATAGGATTGAAGACTGGAGTTGCTGATTTCATCATTATTAACCCTGAAGTCCTGCCAGAGAATGAAGCTCCACAAAAAGGTAAGCAGAGTCAAACACTGGAGTGAGAGACAGATAGATCAACAAGGACTTGGATTATGGTGGTATTGGAGCTTCTGACTTCAGCAGAATCTTATACTTGAAACTCTCATTTTCACAAAGTATTATGCCTCTTTTTGCTATCATTGTTTATGCCAGTAAGAACTTGCCTACACCTTTGGGGCAGTGCTAATTGACAGAGTCACATACTCTTCCTCATAACTCACCACATTTTAGAACTGTTCATTAAGAGCACAATCGCACACCTCTTTGGAAGTTACCTCTACAGTCACTTTCCAGATTATATGCTCCTTTATGCTCTAGAGTCTTTAATACTCAGATGTAAATATGCTGACATTTATTGAGCATATACTAAATAGCAAGTACTTTGTATATAAAATCTAATAGAATCCTTATGGATTTCTGTACATCAAATGAAATATGCTTTGAATTTATCAATGGAGAATCACAAACAGATTAGATAAATCCACCAAAATCACATAATAATAATTACAGGAAATAAAGAGATTATAATTATGGGTCAATTTGTTCTACTCAACTAAACTTCCAGTCAAATTTTGTTTCTTGGTTTAATATTGACTTCACCAGATTTGAATCATAAGAACAACCTAACTGTACACAAAATCAAAATGGTATTAAAGTCTTCGCACATGAGCTCTTTGAAGGGCATACCTTTTATTTATATGTATATATTCTGTTGTGTTTTCTCAAATGGCAGTCATAACTCCCCCTCTGCAAAGTGCTTAGAAAAAGTTATAATGTTAGAACATTCAGGATATTCATTCAATAGTTCTATGATGCTGCAGAAGACAGAGTAGGGTTGAACTCAAACCTGATGGAATAGTGAGAATTAAACAACCCTGCTCTTAAATAGGCACTTAAATTAGTACTCGATTCAGCTCAACAGACCAAAAGCATAAGTAAGTGCTCACAGATTACTTTGCAATTTCCTGATACCCTGGGGTTTCTGCAGGTTGAAAAGGAATTTTTATACATCAATTTCCATTTTTTTAATCCAATTTTGTTTTTCTTTCACTTAGTTGTATATGTGGTACTGGGGATCAAACCCAGGTCCTCAGGCATGCCAGGCAAGCACTCTACCACTGAACCCACAGTTCTTGTTTTTATGTTTTAAAAAGTAGTTGTTTCCTAAATCTGCATACCAGTAAAAGGTCTCCCCTCTAAGGAAAAAAAAAAGATAAATTATTGAATTATGAATTCTGCCAAAAATAATTGTTTTTACTTTATAACAAAATTTAGTAATACACTTTGGCAGAATAAAGGAAAGGAAACCAGGATTGGACTGGGGTTTTACATACTGGTCTAGCATGTGCATGGCCATGGGCTCAATCTTATGATTGCCCACCCACTAACAAAAAAAAAAAAAAGAGAACAAAAACAAGACAAAATAAAAGATCACAACACATAACAAAAACCCAAAGAACTAAAAGAAGCAATTTCTTTTAAAAGCTTCAAGTTTTTTGGATTCCAAAATCTATCTGACTCTGCATGTTCCTTTGATGGGAACAAGTTTCACAAAGACAGAAACAAAGACATGTCATATTTTCATTGACTCTTAGGAATGCTCGTTTATACTTTCAAATGAAGTAAGTAATTTTCCAGAAAAACATTATCTTGTCCAATCAGATGATTTACCTAAGTATGTTCTTTCTCTCTTTCTTTTTGTTTTTTAATGTTACTTTCTTTTAATCTCACTGACATAGTTTGGCCAAAACCAAGTAAATTTCCTTAAAGTCAAAGAATGTCAGTAACACACACACACACACACACACACACACACACACACCCAACACACAAAGACTTAGCAATATTCCTGATCATCGATGATCACCAACATTCATAGGGAACCAACGATGCATTTTTGATGTAGACTGCAGCTGCTATTTTCATGGGTGAGTCCACACCACAGGAATTCTCAGGAAAAAAAGTTGTTTTATTTATCATACTATTCAAACCAAAAGGGCTGGTGCAGAGTGACACTAAATCACTATTCTCTAGAATAGTGAATTGCTCCTTTCAATTATGAAAAGAAAATGAACAAACTTGGTTTTTCTTTATAGTGGAATGCTATTAGTGGTACTGAAGAAAACTGAGAAAAAATTCTACACATTTTTCTCTTAGTGACTTTTATGAAAAATGCTTGTAAATCCTTACTTTATAGTAGAAAAATGTCCTACACAGTAATCTTTTCTAAAATTATAGAGCAAGGTTTCATTTGTCATCAATCCCACTTATATGTTTCTATAGCACTCCTTCCTGTTTTCTTCATTTCCATTTTACTCTCTTTCTGATGCATGAGGCTTGGCTTCTTTGCTTTTTAGTGGTCCCAGAAATAATGTCCCTGCTTAATAATAGGCCTCACATTCTTTTAGAGACTTTTCATAGACCAGCAGTGTTGAGCTTAATCATGATTCTAAATCTTCCTGTCTAACTGCAGTTTGAATTGGAAAGAAGTCCATTTATTTTTAGGCAGAGGCTCCCACCCTTAGAACAATGAGGAATTTTTATCAAACAGTCTTTCTCAATCTTAACTCATTTCCTCCTACCTGATGATTACATAGGAAACAAAATGATGAGGTATCTGTCTAATACGTTATACTTTGCTTTAAAGATCCGTTATAGTATTCTCACTGTAGGCTTAACTTGGTAAGGTGTAGGGTCCTAGGAATGCCACACACAGTGCCAAGATTAACATAGTGAAAAAAATGTTATTGGAGCTTCCATTAAATAAAGCAGGCACCATGAAAAAGTCTGAGCTTTGTGGTAGGAAAGTTCAATTTCTTTTCCCAATGTTCTTCTGGTTTGGTTGAAATGAGGACTTAATCCAAAATACACTTAAGTAGCATAGGACAATGTTAATAGATTGGACACTATAAAATGCAATTCTGTTGCATTAAAACTAGTAAACATATTTTTGGTACTTTCATGAGCTTCAGGAATCTAAAGTATGTGGGTATTTATTTTTATTTTTTTAAAGAGAGGAGAGTGAAAACATGACAGTAAGTCATAACCGATATTAGAATTATGGAAAACTAGTTATAGAGAAGAAATCAGAATTGTTTTGAAAAAGATTTGGAATTTTAAGCTTTGAGCCTTTGTAAAGGGAAGATGTTGAACCTGAGACTTTGACATTCAGCTTTAAGCAAAACTGGATCAGAAAAAATTGTCTAATGCAGTAGGGGATAAAGCAAAAAACCTGCAAGCTCTGGTGTGCTCTGAATAGAAAAACAAACAGAAAACAAAATAAATCAAGAGTTTGTTCAAATAATAATAAAAGGATATATCATTTTAAAATTAATAATATTTCTGCTGAGATTTCACCCAGAGGCTTGATTTCACTGAGGTTTGAAATTCCAATTTATATTACTCCTCAGTTCAAGAAATTAAATAGAAGAAGGAGGAGGAGGAGGAGGAGGAAAAGGGAAGAAGAAGAAGTAATTGACATTGGTAGCAGTGAAACTGGTAGCACTTTCTGGCACTAGGCAGAATAAAAACAAAACAAAACTTACTGGTATGAAAACTTCCAAAATTTTTTAGCCTCCAGATTCCTATACATTAATTTCTCCTAAATATGGGCATGTGTATGAATGCACACACATAAACACACAGGATACATAGCTAGAAACAAGCTACCATAGAAAAATGCTATAAAATAACAAGTAACAGATTTAAATCGATCCCAAGACTCTGGAATTAATAAAGTCAAAAATTTCAATGGCCACCAATGAAATGCTTAAAATATAAAAAGTTGGAAATAAATAAGAAAAGCGAAGAGGCAAATAATTATCTTAATGGAAAATCATGTTAGAAAAACAACAGCACATTGGTTTCAAAAATTAAGGAGATAATAATGAAAAGTTATAGGAGATTGGGCAGAGGTGAAGAATCAGTGAATCTGAAGACAAAAACCATGTAATTATCCAGAGTACAAGTTACTGAGTCAGAGTAAAAAATTACTATGAAAAGAGAGCAAGAGATGAGTTCACAATTAGAAAGTCTAAGAATCATCTGGTACAGTTCTCTAAGAATTGAACAGAGAGAATATGGAAGGAAATATTTGATATGTTGAAAATTTCTGAGAACTAACGAATAGACATAGATAAATAATGCATATGAACTAAATACCATTTGTACCTGTGAACTAATAAATAGATTCAGGAAGCCTAACAGATCAAGCATAATATTTTAAAAATTCCAACACCAGACACTTAATAATAACACTGAAAAAGACCAAAGAAAATAAGATACCCTTATAAAAAGCTTAGTGGAGTATACAACGAAGTGTCGGAGCAATGAAATCCACATGAAAAACTAAATAAAATTTATTTTTTCTCTCTCTCTCGCTCTCTCTCTCTCTCTTTAGAAACAAAAAGTACCTTAATGGAGGTAGAGGTAGTCAGAGAACTTTCAAAAGCGGGACAAATTAAAAGACTTTTCAACAGCAGCAACTGAAGCCAGAAGACAAAGTGTTGTGTTGGTGAGTGTTTACAACAGGCTGTTGAGGGAGGTGAGACAGGGAGCATGTAACCTTTCTGTGTCCATGAGGTGATCCCACCCAATACGGACAATTTCAGGCTGCCATTGTGATACCGCTGAATGCAGAGATGGATAAAGGTGTGTGTTCTCTGCATAATGTGAGCCAGCATTGTCTCCCCATCACAACTCTGAATACTTTCTTGAAACCTTAGGGAAAATCTCCCACAGTGTTGAATTGCATGTCTAGCAAAATTATCTTCTAAGAATGAGCTGAAGCTAAAAGTATTTTTTTTTTCAAATAAAATTTATAGTCAAGGAACTTTGACACAGGAAAAAGAAAACAAAGTATTTGCTTCAGAAAGAAGAAAATCAAATCTGGTAGAAAGTAGAAAGTTCTGAGATACAAGAAATTTGAATAACAAGTAGCAATTGCATTAGTAAGTTAAAATATAAAGAGTATCTACAGAAAATACTAAGGAAAAAATGAGATAATAATAATAGTAATAGGAAATCGGAAAAGAAATAAACAAACTTCAGTCCAGAAGTTGGTTATTATTGTTTGGTTCATTTAGTTGTCCCTTGGGAAACTAAAATTGACATTTTCTAGACCTACTGCACTTAGGTTTCTAAATCCACATTATGTCCTGGGAATTATATTCCCTGAATCTGGAAGGCAATGAAACAGGGCTTGTTTTCCTTCTTTTTCAATTCTTCCTACTGTCAAGCAGTTAAAGTAGCATGTGGCATTCTCTGCAGACGTTTATTCAGACATCTCCTGCCTCTTTCAAGTTGATGTGCTGTACTAGAGCCAAAGTAGCTTCTGGACCCTTACCTCACATCAGTAGGTAAAAAATGGCTCCCCATATCTCTCCATTTCTCCAATCAAAACTGCTAGGGAGTCATTCCAAAAATCTACACTAAGTTCTTCAACAATTTCATAAGAAACTAGTTGCTGTGTTCTCTATACTCCCACTTAAAATGTCAGAAGTTATCAATGTTTTCCGCACTCTTCTGTGACTGATGGAATAACAAAGAATATGAGAGAATCACAAGCAAAGTTAACCAGGTGGCTGTACAAGTAATCTCAAAATGAAGAAGTACCAGCGCTTGCCTATATAAAATGTGGATATGGCCAGATTGGATTTAAAAATAAAAATCCCATCATATGTTTTTCATCAGATCATACATAGGGCTTAACGAAAAAGGATTGAAGGAAAAGGCAATGAAAGATAGATCAGGCAAATAGTAACCAAAGGATAGATGTAACAGCTGTATTATTAACAGAAAAAATAAATTTAAGCTCTAAAAGAAATTATTAAAGTTAAAAGAGATGATGTAAGTGTAAGAAAATATTCAGTTCAAAATATAAGAATCTCAATTTTGCATGTACCTAAAGAATACCTAGAAAAGTGGAAATTCACGAACCTTGCAATAGAAAAAAATCCAGTATTCTATTAGATCCCAATCATTCTTCAATTATCCCAGTTTATATATGTCTTTAAAGCCAAATATATGCAAGGAAAAACATCAAGTGAAAACTTTCAAATAAATTAATTTAAAAATTAAGTAAAAATCATACAGTCCTGTCCAAACACCTTATCAATTTACCTCTCTCAAGTTTCTAGGAAGGAAAAATTAATCCCAGCCTCCAAGCTAGTCACACATGCATCTTAGCATTTTTTTTTGTCATCAGAAATTTTAGAACTAGATATTTGATATCAAGGGAGCAAGAGCTGCAGATTTGAATCCCTAAACATCCTAATGAGCTTTATTTATTCATTCAACAAACTGAATCACAAAGGTGTGCCGCAGAACAACAGACCTGTGACTTTACCCAGGACAAGTGACCTCGTCGTTCTGAACTCCACTGCTGGGGAGAAGTTATAATTGAGCCGGAACTGCTGGTCCATCTGTTGGAAAACAGAAAACAAATCAACCAAGGTCCTCAGGAAAAGGGTATAAAATACTCTGATCTGAACACCCTCTGGAATTTCCTCTCAAGGGAGATTAGAAATGTCTCATTAATTCACCCGCAATGCCACTAAAAACGCTTTTCTTGCTTCCTTCTGAAATATGGGCTTTCACAGATATCTTCTCCCCAGAAATTCTATACAGCTTTTGACAGGTATTTATTTTCCCAGTTAGATTTTCCTCAAAAAATTCTTTGCTGTAAACAAGTAAGCAAACAGACCTGCCAGGGACTAGCTGTACAGTATTTGCACTAAAGGTGAACAGTCAGTCATTTCCCATGTTTCCTCACTACTCCCCTTTGGTCCTAGGGGTCACCACTACTCTCCTTTCTGCTGTAATTCTAACCTGATCTCATTCAGGTGTACTTTGAGCGATTTCCTGGGAAGGACTGTAGTTTGAAAAGAAAAAAAGAAAAACAAAAACCTTTGGCTTCAGGAGGAAAGGCTAACTGAGCAGGTACCAGGGATAAAACTAGCACCCATGCTTTGCAGGACTGAGCAAAAGTCACTATTAGCATTTGGTAGGACTATATTTCTAGAGTCTTTAGGGATCCTCCCTTGCCTCCTCTACTGCCAATTCAAGCACCACCTGTTTTCTCCCCTCTTCCTCATTTCTAGGCAGCACTAAACTTTTCAAAATCTAATTAAATCCAACCTGTTTCTTCCAGACTCTACTTTGAGTACCCATATGATGCCACCTTTAGAAAGACCCCTTGTTATCTTGCTGATCACCTATAAAAAGTGGAGACAAAGACCTCTTGGGTTGTGTGCCTGCCTTTGCACAGCTCAGGAAGCAGCATATCTGGAACTAATACTCAATCTTTCCATTTTTCTCCTTCCTTGACTTTCCTGCTATACCTGTCTGCTCAGAGTGATCCTTCTCAGTCACCTCCTGTGCTGAAATCATGACCCCTGGTACATGATTATATGCTTTATTACCATTTTGTGAATGAAATTGCACTGTAATAATATATGCAATTCGTTGAACAAAGGTATGCATGAGACATGCCACTACGGCATAATTCCACATATATTTCTCTCTGGAATACTATGAAGTAGGTATTATTATCCCTACATTACAGATGGAGAGACTGTGCATCAGAGCTCAACAACTTGACCAAGGCAGTGTTCCATTGTCAATGGGTAACCCATCATATGACATTATGTCTGATTTACTTGTCATACCTCACTAGATGTTTGAGAAACTTGTAAATGAACACTTTATCTATTTCTGAATCTCCAGTGTATATTTTGAACAAACAATGACTACCTATCATGTACCAGACTGTAAGGAACCCACAAGTCTACCTCCTCCAGAAAGTTTTCATGCATTCACTATGTCAGCTGCTCTCTTTTCTATTCTTGTCACAAGTTTTCCTATTTCTAATCTTACATTTAGGATACTACAGTGTGACGATATTACTCTCTCTGTCTCCTTACATTAAATATTGGCTTGTTGAGGGCACGGATCACATATATCCACATGTTTTCTGTAGGTTATAGAATAGCAACTGGTAAAGTTTGCTGAGTTATATGAACATCCTGTATTTGTTCCCCTTCTATCTGGTGGGCTAGGAAGACAGAATTCATCATAATACAAGGATATATCTGGTGGCACTCATACCTTTAGCTACAAACAAAGTATTCAGCACTCTTGGTCCCTATTATTTATCTGTTTAATGTTCATGGGTTTGGATTCAATATTTGCCCTGGGGGAGTTTTCTTCCTGTCCCACTGCAGAGGTCTTTCCTTCCTCCTTCTACTATTTTTTGGGGTCTCCCCCTTCCAGTAGGAGACAGGAAGACTTCCCTCATGTTTGGCTGCCTAGGTAGGAGAAGGGTTAAAGTGAACAGGGATTTTTTGTGAAGTGAAGAGCAATAGCAGGATTTTCAGAACCATAGGCCGAGTTGAGATTCTTCTGCTTTCTGTCCCTCACCTCCTTACCAGGCACTACAGGCTCAGATTCCATCTGCAAGCAATTCCTTGGGTACCAACCCTCTGCTTAAATGTTACACATTGAAGAACCCATTGTCCACATATCTGAGTCATTCCTATCCTATTTTTTGTAAGAACTTGTCCTCTCCTTAACACTTTAACTAGATGACTAATGAATGAGAGAAGTGGGCACGATATATTCAAAGAGGCTTTTAGTGAAATGAATGTGTCTAGAAAGTGTAGGAGAGGACGTGAGATGACTAAAGAAGGCTTCATGTTACTAATGTACTGTGGATGGCTCAGGGGTGGTCCCGTTCGGGCACAGAGGAAAGGCACCTGCGTGCTAGTACTGTGTTTGTCAGCTTTTCATCACTGTGACCAAAATACCTGATCAGAAAAACTTGGAGGAGAAAGACTTTATTTTGGTTCACAGGTTCATAAGTTCAGTCCATAGTTGGCTGGCTTTTAAGCAGAAGCATTGTCGAAGAAGGGTTTGGTAGAGGAAAGCTGTCAGATCATGGCAGGCAGGAAGGAGAGAGTGGAAAGGGCCAGGAAGAGAGAGTTGAAGATACTCCTCCAGTGACCTATGTCCTTCAGCCATGCTACAGCTGAATATAGTTACCTCCCAGCAGTCTCTACAGCTACCAATGCATTAATCCAGCCAATGGATTAATCCACTTTTGAGATCAGATATCCAATTATTGCCTAAGACCTACACCAAGTTTTAAAAAGATGAGCTTTTAGGGGGATACTCCAAATTTACCTGGTTCAAGTATTGGTTTGCCTGAGAAATTAAACAAATGCACAAAGCAAAAATAAATTAAAAGGGGGATATTCAAAGACTTTTTCATAGGATTCCCTTATCTATGATAGAAACTAGGAAATTATTGATGTTAGTTAGTAGGAAATGCATTACTTTTGCAAAACAATACTCAGTATTGTTTTGCTTTGTAATTATAATTGGCGAGGTAACATAGCCTTTTAAGCCTAAAGACTAAAGTTTGCAATATGACTTAGAGAAGCTCTATCAGTCTCAGAACCCAGAATACTTAGTGACCTTTTCAGTTATTAAATAAATGAGGAGAGGAGGATAATGGAAAAGTCTTTTTTGAGTAAGACCTAGATGCCAGGCTTTTTGTGCGGTTCTTTAGCTAAATTCTTTCATATAAACTTTACAAGAACTGACTCAGGCTAGTTGCATTCATCCATATATATGTATGTTTGTGTAAATATATATATATATATATATATGTGTGTGTGTGTATACATATATATATATACACACATACATATATATACACACACATACATACAAGAATATATACATAGAGGTTGGCGATTTAGCTCAGTGGCAGAGCGCTTGCCTAGCACCTGCAAGGCCCCAAGAATTTGGTCCTCAGCCCTGAAAAAAGAAAGAAAGAAAAAAAAAGAGTATATATATGTATATATATATATATACATATATACATATATATACAAGAGTACTGAAAATGAGATGATAGATAGATAGATAGATAGATGATACAGATGTAGACATAGATATATAAGTAGACTCAAGGTAAAAAATAACTAACTTGTCTAAGATCACAGAGACATTTGACAGAGCATGAATTCATACCCTGGCCTATGTCCCTCTAGGGATATCTCTCTCAGTCTCAGGATATTCATCTCTCAAAGGGGAAATCAAATAGTTGTTGTACAACAATGGGCCCTCCTTTTCAGCTTAGTATTCTGTGGGCCTTTAATTAAACTGACTAAATCTGTATATTGTCACTGCATTTTAAATAATGGAAGTGAAATTAAACTTCAACATCAAGGCAAAGGGAGGGAGTTGCATCTGAGCCTTCAAACTTCTAGACAGGGATTGGGCCTTTACTACTGAGCCTTCTAGAGAAGCTTAGCAGTAAAGTGCTTGTCGAGCATGCGTGAGGCCCTAGGTTTAATCCCCAGAACTGCCCAGACTGAACAAACAAAAAGCAAAGCAAATCACTAGTCAATTTCAATTCTCAAACCATTGCCAAGAGGTCTTGCTCCTGGGTGCAAAACCAGACCCAAGTTCTCCATCCTATGGTTACAAAGAGCAGAGGAAATGAGATGAAAAGCATCTCAAGGCCAGGTATTGTATGGGACTATGTTCTGACTGGCTGTTCACAGTGATAGGTATCTCCCCTTAACAGATTCTAGGTAGTACCTAAGTCCTCCTCCATAGGACTGAGAGTAAAGCAGGTGATGTAATACTAATCTGCTCCTTTAGGTTTTCACCGAATACCATGTTTTAGTGGGTAGAAGAGGAAGAGCTCTAGATTGGGTAAAGGAGATAAGAACAACAGGGACATAAATGTATTATGTTCCTGTGCCATTAAACTTTCTTAAAGGTAATAGCAAAATTCTATGTCCCTACTTCTTTCTGCTACCTGAGCATTTTGGAAATAATATGTTATCATCCAATAGGCGCTTAATATTTAGTACAAATTATTTAGCTTGCGAGAAGGAAATGTATCTCTCATTATTCAATCTGTATTTTTTATTTGTGGAAGTCAGGAAATATAAAGAAGAAGGATAAAGGAGTCTTATGTTCAAAGGCTCACTAGAGCACTCCTCAATTTTTCCATTGGGTCCTCATTCAAAGCAAAGTCAAACATGAGATCATTATTACTATTCCTTTTATACCCTAGTTTGACCCCAATCCAAAATTGTTCAGAGTCTTTCCCTCTACTTATTTCAGGAGTAAATGCTAGATGTAAGCCCATTAAATTTTGATATTTGAGTAATTACTTGTATTATATATTTGACAATTATTCCTGAACTTCTGTTTATTTGAGATAATTAATAACCATTCTTAACTTTTCCTATATTCCACAGCCAAAAGTTCACCTAATGCTACCAAAACTACTTCTAAAAAATTTCTCAGACCCTTTTCTCCACAGTTTTCACACTGTACTATTTGTGGCGCTCATGATCTCTTCCTGACTGGTCTCTGAATTATGTCTCCTCACTCCAAAATATATATTTTTTCTACTCAATGACCACAGGGAGTTCCTAAAAGAGGAAATCAAGCCATCTCATTTCCATTCATAAAATCCAATGGTTTTCCTGCTCTTCTCCACTAGGTCAATTCAATCTCCTTAACATGGGACCTAAAGCTTTGGGAAATTCATCCATGTAGTTTACAAATATTTATTGATGCTTTTTATAATGTTAAGCACTGCATGGTAAAGTGGAGTTCAGTGATAATGAAAGCAGACAAAAATCCCTGTTCTCATAAAACTTACATTTTAGAGGAAAAAAGATTAGAGAGAAAGTTATATAAATGAGTAAATTCTATTGTATGTTAGATAGCTTTAAGTATTAAGAAAAAACAATAAGGCAGTTTAAGGTAGTAGGGATCTTAGGGTTAGAGTCAAGGAGACAGGTTTCAACCTGCCAGAATTGGAGTTAGATATGCATTTGGGATTGATTGATAAGCATAAAAATGGGAAAATGAATGAGATGGTCCAATGAGTAAGTGTGCTACAAAACAGTGAATCTGAAGATGAAGTCCTGGAGTGCTGTAGTGCATAGAGTTTGAAGAGATGAGGGAGAACAAAGAAACCAGAATGAGCATCAGAGGCAGAAGAAATAACAGTCCACAGGGGTATCCTTCAAGCAATTAAGGCCTCGGTAAAGTTCCAAGTGCAGAGAGAAATCATTGTGTCAGTTCCCAGTGAGAAGACAAGTAAGGATGAAACTGAGGCATGCCCACTGGGTTCTAAGGATAAGGCCACTGGTAGCTGGAGAAGTACATTTTTGGTGCAGCACAGGGGGGAAATCTCATTGGTGTGGGTTTAAGGAAAAGAAGCTGGTAATTTGAAAAACAATTATGTAAAAAACATTTTCAAAAATTTTGACAATGAAATAAGAGAGAAAATGGGACAGTCTATGAAGTCAGGTAAGAAATTTCTTCCATTGACCCAGAAAGATTGTTGTTTGATGGCTTGTTTTGTCTTGGTTGCTAATGCATGTGATAATTGCTTGTCTTATGGTTTGTAAAACTATTTAATAGAGCTAGAAAAAATAGTAAAAGAGTGGGGAGAGAGAACAGAATGATGGAGATTTGTCCTATTGGTAGCAGGTTAGGCCTTCACTAGTACCATGAGCCACTGAAATTCAGAAACAGGTGGGAGAGAGGGCATAGGCACAGGTGCGGGTAGGTGAATCACTTGCTACTGAAAGTGCATGAATATTCTATTCTGAACACTACATTTTTCACAAAAGAAAAAAGCAAAGATATCTGCCAATAGTGCAGATGGAATTTCAGTGGTTGGTGTTACAAGCAGAAAGGAAAATGTTTAAAATGGTCAGGCAGGTGAACAGAATGGTTGGATTAAAATGATATGGAAGGGAGGGAACAGTGGCCCAGTGGTAGAGCACTTGCCTGTCATGCATGAGGACCTGAGTTCAAACCCCAGTGCCACATACACAACCAAGTGTCAGAAAAATTAAACCAGATGAAAAAATCTCTCTCCCTCTCTCTCTCTCTCTGAAAAGAAACAACAATGTGGAGTGTTTGTTGGACAGATTTGAGGTTATTTTTGTAAAGGGGATAGTCTAGACTCTATTATGACCTGTCCTCACCAGTTCAATGCTATAATGCACAAAGACCACTGAGATTTCACAGAATGCTCTGTGCTCTTTCAGATAGCTCTCCCAGTAGTCACATGGACCTTCTTCCTGGGCCTTTCCCTCTTTTTTCTCTGACTAACCAACCCCTACTCATCTTCAAGGCTCTGTTTTATCCTAACTTCCTCTAAGAAGTAGGTGCTGATGCCTAGACATCACCTGCTCCTGAGTGCTCTTACATTACCTGTGCTCACTCCTCCTTCATTCTTGCCACAGTTTGTGATTTCTCTTTAATTGTGTGCCTTTTTCACTATAATCCAGTTGAGATTATCAAACCTGAGCAAATGTTAGAGTCATCTGCTGCTTACCCCTCTGAAAAGTTTCTGAATAAGAAGATCCAAGTGTGAGGCTCAAGATTTTTCCGTTAGTAACACAGTCCCAGGTGATGCTGATGCTGGCAGGAAGAGGGGGACCCATCCTCTGAGAGCCAATATGATAGTTGATCCAAGGCTGAGGCCAAGTGTGTTACATTTTGATAACCCACCACCGGACTCTGCCATGGCTTAGGTCAGAAGCTCAGAACACCTTGACTGAGGAGCCATGGTGCCTTGGCAGTGTAGTAGACAGGAAGTAAGGTACCTGAATGGCAAGCTCTTTCCCCTCTCGGTTAATCTTCAAGTGATGCATCTTTCTATTGGCAAAGTTCTGCACATTGATGGTGAATATGTGTGTTTCTTCCTTGCCTAGCTGATAGCGAACCTGTAAACTTCCTTGAAAGAAAAAAAAAGAAAAATTAGAATTAAACATAGTAATTATAAAATGCAAAGGCAGGTTCAGACTGCCTTTTAACTGGTCATTTGTGCTTTTCTGTTTTCCAGGGACTTGTCACAATCCATTCACAATTTAAATTTTTAAAATATATGTTTTCATCAGGGTCCAAATAATCCTGTATATAATCACAAAATGAAAGCATGTATGTGTGGTGTGTTAACAGTAATTAAAAAGCTAGTTTTGAAAAATAAACGAACCCCAAACTTGATAGATTATTGGATTATAGGAACTTTTTAAAAAGTTTTTATTGAGGAGTTGATTTAATGTACAATCACAAATGCATATAAAGTAAAAATATAATATGCATTTGTTCCTAAACCAGAATTACCTCCACATAGCTCACACCCCAGTCTCTTGATTATTCTGTTTCACCCTACAATCAATATAAATGCTTAGATTGTGAATTTTACAGAATTAAAGGATTGCATGAGTATTATTTGAATTCTTAGGGGGGGGATAAAGGGTATGCTATATTATTGATTGTCTGCATAGAACCCTCCAAACCTCCATCCCTCTCCCCTCTCCACCCCTGCCCCACATATCTATGGTTCCCCTAGATTATGTATTGCTACGCCTTTGCTGGGTCTAATGCATGAGTTTGACAACCTTTCACACAAGCCTGAGTTTTGCTCTAGCCTCCACAAATGAGGGAAAACATTAGACCCTTGAGTGTCTGGGTTTGGTTAACTTCACTCAGCATGATTTCTACCATTGCCATCCATTTACCTTCCAAAGTCACAATATCATTTTTTCTAATTGCTGAATATAACTCTATTGTACATGGACTTGTATATACCAGAGCTTTTGGATGCATTCATCCAGTGCAGGGCATCTGTGTTGGTTCCATAGTTTAGCAATTATAAATTGAGCTGCTATGAACATTGATTTTGGTGTGTCACTGTAAAGTGCTGATTCTAAATCCTCTGTGAAAATACCCAGAATCTCCACACTGCTTTCCAGAGCAGCTATACCATTCTGCAGTGCCACCAACAGAGTGCTAGTGTTCCTATATCCCCACAACTTCTCCAGCATTTGTTATTGTTTATATTCTTAATCTTTGGCAATCTGACATGAGTGAGGTAAAATGTATTTTTGATTTGTATTTCATTGTTTACTAGTAACTTACAACATCTCCTCATGCTTTCATTGGCTTGCTCAATTACTTCTGTTGAGAATTCCTATTTAACTCTTTGGCCCATTTATTTAATAAGAGACAATTAAGGCCTTTTTACTCTCTGTAAATGTCTCGCAACATTTACAACAATTACAATATGCCCCTATATCTCTTTTCTTCCCATAGCCTTCATTTTTTTCAGATTTAAGAAAGAAGGGAAGTCTCTGTGGTCCTCATCTGCTGATACGTAATGTTGGATTGTAGTGACTGTGGTGTGGTTAGGACACAGTGACCCACTTTAACCCTTTTTTATCCAGGGGAACATTCAAATTTCACTAGGTTAGTGTTTTTCAAACAGCTGTTTATTATCCACTGGAGGTAAGAAAATCAATTTAATGCATCTCAATTGGCATTTCTTATAAAATGGAACAGAATTGAAAAGGAAATATGAGAATCCCAAGTGACATATTAAGGACAAGAAGTGAATTAGTTTTGTGAGGGAAGAACAAGAGAAAGAGAGGCAGGGAGAGAGAGATAAGAAATACTATATCATAATGCAAAATTATTACTATGGATCATATTTTTAAAAGTTTGAAAATCACTGTATGTTAGAAAACCAGTATGGGGAGCAATATTTTTTTAGTGGCTAGTTTATCATAGATAATTTGCATTTTACCTTCTCCCCAACATGATTTGCTATGGTGGTTGAGCCTAAGTAGTCCAAATACACATAGCATGTTCTTTTCCTACTCTGGTTATCATCTGGTCTGGTGTCATTAGAGAGCTTTTACACATAAGCCAAAATCTCTTTTCCTGGACATACATACAGGAAATCTTTCAATCAAAGAACAGTATCATAAACTGAGGCCACTGGGCAGAAAGGCATATTTATTTAAATTTGGTCCAAGAAGCATTAAGGTGATTCTGTCTTACCTCTTCAAAGTCTCTCACACTCCAGAAAAAAATATCTGTCTGACTTTTCTCAGTCTACACATTTTTTTCTAAACTGTCAATGAGCTTGTGAGTAAACAATGTGTTGTCCATGACTGATCCCAGGGCTTACCCAAGTCCTGGGATTTTCTTTTTTCTTCTCTCTCTCTCTCTTTTTCTGAGATTGTAAAACACTTCTCATGGAATTTCAAATTGCATAAATGTGAGATAAGATCTTAAAATAATCTAAGACTGAATGGAAAAAAATGTTTTGGGGCTTTAACATTACCACACAACACAGTTAATAGGAAAAACTTTATATAGATAATTCTGGTTTTTTTTAACTCTTTCTAATTCTAAAAATCTAGGTAATTTAACATTTAATTCAAGGGGCTAGAGCAGTGGCTTGGCAGTTATGGCGGCGCTTGCCTTGCATGGGCGAGTAAATGAGTTCAAACCCCAGCACCATGTATGCAACAAAGTGTCAGAAGAATGAAAGTCACATGAAAAACTACATTAAAAATTGCTTCTCTCTTCTCTCTTTCTCTCTCAATGTCCCTTCCTCTCTTTAAAAAAAAAATTAATTCAGCCAGTAAAATATATCAATATGTGATAATTACATGCCAGGCTTTGTGATAAATACTACATTCTTCAGGCTATTTAGACTCCCTAACTATCCTACTATTAGGGTAATTTATGGTTGCTTATGTATTATTTACACATTTTTTCATTTTCAAAATTGCTTTCATCTTATACATCTTTACTAATATGGACATTGAAATCATTTCTCTTGGGTACCAGTAATCTTAGGGGAGACCCTCTCCATTACAGTACTCAGAACCATCCCCACTGTCCTAGATTGTGATGAAAATACTTCAACTAGCTCTCTTAGGGCCCAATATTTCTTGCCTCAGAAAGTCTGATGAAATCCGTTTCTCAAAGTATCTCAATGCAATTTCCTGAAGCCCATTGCTAACTGATTTTCTCAGACTGCTAAGAGGAGAAAATTCAATTCATGACTTTTTAAAATAAGTCCTCTCTGCGACATAGGGGGAGAAGAGAAGAGTCTGGGATGGGGGTGAGGGATGTTTTAATCACCTTCTGCAGCATTGCCTTCAGTCACTTGGTCAGGAAGTTAAGAAGCTTCCCTTTAGAGATTCAGCAGTTCACTTAGTCTCCCGTATAGCATTTCCAAGTCCCCTGTCTCTGCAGAACCCTCAATCCCAGAACTAATTCCCCTGTCCTTTGGCTCTCCTTTGCTTCATCTGTCTACCTCCTTTCCTCCCTTGTGTTTCCCTGCCCTAGTCACTTCCATAGACTTGCACCAATGGTAAATATTGCAAACTTATAGCCTCATAGACAGTGGAACGAAATAGGAAATGTGCTATCTATATAAACTTAATAAAACGAAAAATGAACTAACTTTTCTGACCAGGCTTGTGTTGGGATTTTGCTAACACATTGTAATGCATTTCTTTCCTATTTGATCTCAATATTATTTTTGATAATATTTATTCACACAACTACATTTTAAAGGTCACATATGATTTTGTGCATGTGCATACGGACAGAGATAAGATGTTCGCAATCTGGAAATTAAATTTGACCAGAGCCTCGGTTGAGTCCTCTTTTCCAAATATGCTCTAGAAATGCACATGTTTATAATGGAACAACCTTTTGTAACCTTCAAATACCTTATAAAAATATTGAAGGGTCCTATTAATGTTTGTGCACTCAAGTTACATCTAGGTTCTTTTTCTTCTGTTTAAAATGTTTCTAGGCCAAATCCATACGATTTTCTTCAGAACTAAACACCGATATTATCAATGCCACTTCAAAAAACAATAGTAGAAAATCTGCATTTTTTTAAAAAGAGGACTTAAACATAATGATAAGGAATCTTCAAAGTGGAGATAGTCACACATGCTAAAATTTCTCCATATTGAGCTACACCCCTTGGCTCAATACACATTTCACCATGATTGGCTTCCCATTCACCATTCTCCTTTGATTTAGAAGGTTGTTTTTATTTTCTTCATTTTGCAGTTTAAAAAAAAAGCAGATGATGGGAAGTGAGTAACTTTTCAACGTGCTTAGGAAGTGACAGATTTAGAAACTAAATCCAGCTATTTCCAAAGATAACAGGCTTCCTTTAGACCATGACAGCCACAAGTGCTCATCTTTATCTACACGGCTTTCATGATGATCTTTCTGGTTACCTTTACTCCCACCATCCTTCAGACTGCAGCACAAGGTTGCCTCTCCCAGGATGCACCCCCTGTATTCTCTAGCCTGAGCTTGCTTCAGTAGATCCTGTGATCATCTTTATCTAACAAGTACTTATTAATAAGTCTACTTATTTGCAGATTCTTCATATGAATCTGCAAACTCCTTAAAGGCCAGAATGGGTATACTTCTTGCATTCCATGGGTCTGGCCCATGTTGAGCACTTCATTAGTTGGAGGGAATTGGGCAAACAGCACAGCTCTGAGTATACATATTTTAAATAAGTCCAGAGACCAATTGCTTTAACATATTGTCACTCACAGGATTTTACTATCCTAGAGTTGTATGATCATCTATCTGCAAAATCCCAATGATGGCATACCAAAGGAACTCAACAGTGGTCACATGTGGCGCTGAGCAGTATCTACACTGGATTAGCCTCCTTCTCACCTGTGTTTGAGACTGTGGGACCCTATCAACTGTCATGGGTATTTGATTTTTGGTCACTGTTTAGGGTTCCATGCTTCTGAATTTGCCTTATATGATGAATACACTGTTTTTCAAATATGTTTCAAATAAGAACACTTTATTCAAATGAGATCTAGCATAGGCAACAGAAAAATTTGGAGCTGCTTGAGTGAGAGTAGGAGCTGAGAGAGCCTCTCTACCACTGTCACTGCCCTCTGCCCTTCCACTCCTTCCCCAACCCACAACCTCATTGGACCAACAAAATTCCCTGGTCTCTGAGGATCACAGTGAAAATTACTTTCCCCTTCAGAGAGACAACTTAGACCACTGGGAATTGATAATATATCCCCTGGACTGATTCTTGTATCACTCATCTATGTCCCACAAGCCATAGCCCAGAGAACAGCTCCTCCCTCAGGCCAGATCCTTGAGACCTCACATTCTACATGTCATAACTAAAAAGCTTATCATGGATTTCGCTTAAGCTTTATGTTGTTCAATGAAGACTCTGCACATCTCTTTAGGTGCACATATCTGGCTCAGGAAATAGCCCTACAGGTTAAAGAGAAACTGTGCTCATCTTGGAAGGTGCTGGGCCCACTTTCAACTTTTTCTTTTTTTTAAAGAGAGAAGGACAGAGAGAGAGACAGAGAGAATCAATTTTTATTGAGTTTTACCCATGGCTTTTGCTGCTCCAACACTTATTTGTGTACGTGGGTGCTGGGGTTTGAACCTGTGTACTTGTGCATGCCAGGCAAGCACATCAACCACCAAGCCACTGCTCCAGCCCCACTGGGCCTACTTTCTAAGATGGTGTAATAATCAGCAAAGTAGATTGTAGCAAGATATTTTGCTATTTATATCCAGCTATAAGCAGAGAATTGAAAAGTCAAAATAATACTCAGTTCAGTATCTCAAGATCAATCTTAGGTAAAGATTCTTACACCTTCATTGTTCAAGAACACCATTTTCTGTTTTATCTTCTCACACTTAGTCCTGCTCTAACCTGTCTTCCACATTACCATTTGTTTGTGCACACTTGGTCATGTGATGTTAGTACCTGAAAAATACCAAGACTTACTAATTCTTCACCATGTGTAACTTCTTAACCTGACAATTGAGACCCTTCTCTTACCTTTCCAACTTTATCACATACATCTTTTTCCTATCTTAATCACACCTGTGCACTCTACATCCCCCTCCCAAATAATGCTTTACCTTGTCTCTATAAATTACTACTTTTTTTAATTTAATTTTTGTTTTCCTCTTGGGTAAAAAGAAACTTCCCCGCTGCTTCCATGTATGTGCTTGGCAAGCTCCTTCTCATTGTTTAAGACCAAGTTCATTTGGCCCAGGTATCCACTTGCCCCTAAGACTGATAGCATCTTTTCTTTTACCATATTGCCACTGCTATTATTTGTAGGACCAATCTCAATTTATGATAGCTCTTTTGTTTTCCTCCTTCTTTTGAATTAAGCTCCCAGGAATAACAGTTACATATTCATTATTGTATCTACAAGGAATAGAATATAGCCTATCCATTTACTAAAAAAAAACCACTCTGTAAAAGGTTATCACTACATTCTCCAAATTATAAACACTAATAAATGTTAATGCCTGCTAAGTATAAGTGAACAGAGAAACAAATAGCCATAATACTACATTTCTATCTTTGAAGAGTTTATGATCTGGCTGAATGAGACTAAAGCAACTGTCATACCTGATGCAATAATGTGCCCACATGTAGGAGATAGTTAATCATGTTATGGTTTGGATTTAGAATGTCCTCCAAAGGTTCATGCATAGAAAAAAAAAAAGACAGCAATGTTCAGCGGTGGGATTTTATGAAGAAATTTAACATGAATACTCTGATCTCTTCAAAAGAATAGTCATTGATGGATTCAGAGCGATGGTATTATTGGAAGGTGATGGAAATTGTAGGAAGTGGCACCTTGTTGTAGAATATTTATTCCTGGGGAAGCAGCCTGGAAGAGTACTTTTTGTC
This sequence comes from Aplodontia rufa, assembly GCA_004027875.1. Taxonomy (NCBI): domain Eukaryota; kingdom Metazoa; phylum Chordata; class Mammalia; order Rodentia; family Aplodontiidae; genus Aplodontia; species Aplodontia rufa. The sequence continues at coordinate 63,072 of PVKS010009260.1, forward strand.
CCTTTCCTCATGTTCTGTCTCTGCTTCCCCACTGTCCTGAGGTGAATAGTTGATCTCCAATGCCCTTCCTCTATGAGGCATTTCCTTATCATGGACATAAATCAATGGAACCAACCAACCACAGATTGAAACCTTTGAAATTATGAGCCAAAGTGAATCTTTACTCTGCTAAATTTATTTTCTCTGGCATTTTATCACAACAATGACAAGATAACCTACACACATTCCACTAAAGATATATATTTTTTCAACTCCAAGTGTAGGAAATGGAATTTAAGAGACCTTGAAGAGAGAAGGTAGATTTGAAAAAGAACTAAGCTAAATGTATCACATCATTTTAAAACAATACTTCAAAGCAAAAGCAGTCAAAATAGCATAGTAGTAGCATTATAACAGACACATAGGCCAATGGAACAAAATAGAGAGCTCAGATATAGACCCACACATATATGGTCAATTCATCTTTGTCAAGGGCACCCAGAGCACACAGTAGTAAAGAAGAGTCTTTTCAAATATTGATCTTCCGAAAACTGGATATCCCCACGTGAAAGAATAAAATTAGATAATGTTTAAATACCATGCACAAAAAATTAACTTTAAGCAGACTGAAGACTTCAATAGAAATTGTAAAATTCTAAAATTAGAAGAGAGCATGAAGGGACCACTCCCTAGTATTGGTCTTCAGTGCTTTCTGGATGTGACACCAAAAGCATAGGAAACAAAAGTAAAAATTAATAAGTGGAAATAAACTAGACTAAGAAGCTTCTGCATAGCAAATAAAAAAGTCAACAAAATGAAAAGTTGACCTATAAAGTAGGAAAATAGTTGCATGTAACATATCTGATAAGAGTTAATATCCAAAATGTATAAGGAGCTCATGCAATTCAATAGCAAAACAATAACAACAAGAAACAAAACAAAACAAACCCCCCCAAAAAAAACCCAAATCCAAACTAACTGGTTAAAAACAAATAACATGAATTGAATTTTTTCCAAGGAAGATGTACAGTATGTGAAAAGGTGTTCAACATCACTATTAATCAGAGAAATGCAAATAAAACCAACATGAATATCATCTTAACTTGTTGGGATGGGTATCACCAAAGAGATAAAAGATGTTAAGTGTGGCAAAGTGTAAAATTCTTCCATGCTGTCCATAGGAATGTAGACTGGCGCAGCCTTTATGGAATACAGTGTGGATGTATATAAAGAAGTTTAAAATGGGGCTACCATGTGAACTACTAATCAATTTCTGGATATGTGTCCAAGAGAAATAAAATCAGTATCACAAAGGGTAGCTACACTCCTATGTTCATTTCAGCATGATTCATTTAGCTCCAATTTGAAAAAAAAAGTACATATTGAGGAATGAATAAATAAAGAAAATGTGGTATATATACAGTATAATAATATTAAATTACGCAAAAGAGGCAACTTCCATTTACAACATGGATTTATGGTTGAAATGTGAGGTGCCACTAGACAGATCATCAAAACAAAAAATCAATACAGAAATAGCTAGCCTGAATAATTTCATAAACCAAATGGACTTCACAGACATATATAGAGTTTTCCATCCTAAATCAGCAGAATACACCTTCTTCTCTGCAGCACATGGATCCTTTTCCAAAATAGATCATATACTGGTTCATAAAGATAATCTCAGCAAATACAAGAAAGTTGACATTATCCCGTGTGTCCTTTCAGAC
>PVKS010009261.1:0-64690 GCA_004027875.1 Aplodontia rufa
AAAAAAAATTAAAAAACATGAAATCACCCAGGGATATAAAGAATGAACATCAACATGATCAAGGCCAAATATGACAAACATCACACTCAATAGTGTGAAAAACTTGAAACCTTTTCCTTTAAGATCAGCAAGGATCTTAAAGGATTGCCACTCTTCACCATTTCGACAGAGTAATGAAAGTCCTAGCCAAAGCAATATGGCAAGAAAAAGGAATAAAAGTCATTTAAATCAGAATAGATGTAAAATTCAGATGACAGGATTCTATCTGTAGGAATTCTAAGGATAAAAAAAAAAACCCAACTGGTAGAACTAGCAAATGAAGTCAGGAAATTTTCTGCATACAATATAAGCATGTAAAATCATTTTTGTTTACAAATATTAACAATGAGATTTCCATAAAGGAAATTAAGTAAACAGTAGCATTTAGAATAGAATAAAAGATAAAATATTTAGGAATATACTTAACTAAAAAGGTATAAGACTTGAATACTAAAAAGTGCAAGTACTTAAACAAATGGAAAGATATTTCATGTTCATGAATTAAAACAATTAATATTTCTACAATGTCTGTACTGCCTAACATGATCTACAGATCTAATGTTATATCCATTAAATATCACAATGGCAATTTTTATAGGAATAGGAAAAAAGTCCTAAAATTCATATAAAACTTCTGAAGACCTAGAAAATCCAAAACAATCTTGAGAAAGAGGAACAAAGCTGAAAGTATCCCTCTTTCTTATCTCCAAACAGGTAAAAATTCTATAGTAACTATAACTATAGGATACTAGTATAAAGAAACTCCAACTAAATAAATACAGAATAGAAAGTTCAGAAGTACCCATGCATATATCGACTGTTCTTAAACAAAGATTCTAGAAAGGCATAATAGAGAACATACTTTCTGCAACACATGGTGTTGGGAAAACTGTAAAGCCACTCAAAAAAGTCAACCAATCAATCAAATCAGACCCTTATCTTAAACCTTAAACAAAAATTATCCCCAAATGGGTTAAAGACATAAGATCTGAAACCACAAATATACCAGAAGAAATCACAGGGAGAATGCTTTCTGACAATGGTCTTGGTGATGATTGACTACACATGATGCTGAAAGTCCAGGCAACAAAAGCAGAGATAAGCAGGACTGTACCACACAGCACCTGAACAGCAGCAGAATGGAAAGATGGCCTGCAGAATGGGAGGAAGTACTTTCAAACCATGCATCTGCTACAGGGTTAATCTCCAAAATATATTGAGAATTCCTACAATTCAACAGGAAAAAATCTTAATTTAAAAATGAAGAAAGAACTTGAGTAGACATTTCTCCGAATAAGAAAGCAGCCAACGGATACATAAAAGTCACCCCACATAGCATCATCAGGGAAATGCACATCAAAGCCGTCCTGCCTTTGAGAACGGCTGACTCAGAAGATGTCCAACATGTAGTGCCGTGACAATTAAATGCTAAAGCAATCAGCTTGCTATTATCTCGGTCCACACAATGCCAAGTTACTGGCTTTGGTTTGTTGTGCTTTATTTTTTTGTTTTGTTTCGTTTGTTTTATCCTTGCCTAAGTAAAATCAAGCACATATTTTAACCTTCTGTAAATCCAGCCTGAGTGAACGGAATGACTTGGAAACTGTAATGCAGGAAGAAATTAAGCAAGAGCAGAGAGGAGTGTTCCTAGGAAGCAGGGCCATCTGTGTGGAATGATGCAGATTTCCCTTGCCCATACAACTGTCCACTGTAAAGTGTGAAGATCTTTCCATTGCCTGTGAAAGGGCCACCAGCAAAATTCCATAATCAATTATGTCCTTTCAGGATTTCAACCAATCAAATTGTTATTAAGTCAAAATGTTCATTTACAATTAACTTTAAGGCTCAATAATTTTATAATCACACTGTCAAGAAATCAGAATTAATAAAATGTAAATTGGACCATATGGAAATCAATTCTAAGCAATGTTTGCTGGCATCACCTTCCTCTCTATGTGCCGATTTTTAATTGAAATTTGGGAACTTTTTTTCTAATTAATCTCAACATTTAAAAATTTTGGAATGAACTGGATTATGTGGTGTGTATACAGGCTTACTTTTCCATAAATGCTACTCAGATGTACACTGATTACGCACTTGGAACAGATCATTATAATTGTTAAGTAACCAGTTGTGCTAATTACAAAAGTTCTTACTCTGAACTGAAGTACTCCAGGTGAAGTACCTGGAGGGCTCCTCTGACACAGATTTCAGGACCCCATTCATTAGATCTGGGGTGGGTCTTAGTAATCTCCCTTTCCAAAGAAGCCCCCCACGCAGGTGCTGCTAGTCCAGGGGACACTTTGAGGAACTTGTTACACAGTGGTTGTTTCCTACATTCTGACATTGTGTGGTTTCAAGAGGAAATGGTGTCTTCTTCCTCTTGTTAAAAAAAAAAAATGAAGAGAAACCAACAGTAGTTACATGATTTATAAAAAAATCTATTTTTTTTTATATAAAGAGAGAGTGAGGGACAGTGAGAGAGAGAGAGAATCAGTTTTATTTGTTTTTTCATGCGGCTTTCATTGCTCTGACATTTCATTGTGTAAGTGGTGCTGGGATTGGAACCCACGTCCTCACACATGCCAGGCAAGCCCTGTGAGCACTGAGCCACCACTCCAGCTCACAATGTATTCTTGTGTTTGGAAGGAAGTGATTTGTGTGAAAGAACTTGGTGAAAATTTGTATTTCACTGCAGGATAGAGCACCATGTGCTTTTCTTTACATGAATATCTATATTCACTAGACGCCCTGGCAAAAGGAGATAGACAGATGATCATAGATGATAGACAGATGTAGAGCAATGGTAGATTGATGGATAGATGTTATATAGATAGATATAGATAGATGATAGACTGATAGACACATATACATACATAAGTGTATGTGTGGGTGTATGTGTATGTACCTATATTCGCACAATATCTGAATTTGTTAGTATTTTCAATGTATTACATATTAATACTGGAAAAAACCAAAATTTAGTTTCCCTTGCAATATATGCTTTTTTAATGTTCAGATGAACCTTAACCATTATAGGAGGGCAGGACAGCAGCTGGAGGGCAGAAGAGGTGGGTTGGTGTTTCCTGGGCAGAACTGGGATGTGGGGGGGCCAAGTCCCTGGGCAGGGATGGTAGCTGAAGGCCTCTGCAACAGCTTGGGTGAACGGGTGCCACCCGGGGAGGCCTCAGGCTTCTTTGGGCAGTGGGTGGGTTCAAGGGCTGGCGAGCCAGAGTCCTGGGTCCAGGCTGGGGATCTGACACACGCGGCCTCTATCACTCCCTAAACTCACAACACTGCAGATCCTGTCCTCACCATGAGGCCGCAGCAGGCATCGGTGCCTGGGAACATATTTATTCAACTACAGCAGTGGCACATGCTGCCAGTTCCAGACCACATTCCCTGCAGAACAGGAGAACCAGATTGATAGGCAGCAGTTGAAGGACACAGTTCCAACTTTACATAACCTTCATGTAGAAGCAGGGAAGCTCGGGGGCCAATAGTATCTCGAAGGCTGGCTTGTTTAACAGCAGATACTAACTTCTTATGCATGGAAACTCATTATGAGAAGGTGCGGAAGAAAGTCTCCAACTACATTCAAGAACAAAATGAGAAGATGTGTGCTCCCCAAGGCCGCCTCCTGACAGATCCTATTGAGAGAGGACTTCGAGGTACCACAGTTACCACTGCTGAAGAGAGAGGCATGGGCAGCAGAAGATAAACCAAGCAGTTAAAGAGTCCGCCTCCAGCTGGGACCCTCAGCTCTCCACTGGCTGATCAGTGCCCCTACCTCCTATTCAGAGATCGTGGCCTGAGCCATGGTGCCTTTGACTTTCTAAAATTCCACACCTGGAGTGACCTCTAGTCCCTCAGCATTCACTTTGTGTCTCCAAATTGTGTAGGACTCTGTAATCTTTTTATTTGTTTCTGGGAAAACACAATGAATAATTTCACATTTTTTATTCAAAGTGATTTAATAAAATATGCAATTGGTCAGCCGATTGCAAAGCTCTTATTGGCCACCAGTACTGTTAATTATCTTCACTCCTTGGGCCAGTTTTCCAGGTGGCTTTAGACTTCAACAAGTCATATTTTAGCCAATGTTCAGTCTTATTCCCTCAAAATAATGAAAGGCTTTTCTCTGGATGAGGGTAGATAAGGTCTGTAGTTATGCAAATGTATTTCCCAGATTTCATAGAACTACCAGTTTTGCCATGATTTGAATCTTAGAGATTGATTTCTGCTGTTCAGTTTCTCGAACCAAAGCTCATAGAAAAAAAATGTGTAAGGTTACTTGTTTTATTGTAGCAGTTATTCCTAATTAAAGCAGTATTGAATGCAATTTCCAGTTATATTCTTTGGAGACTTTTATGTTGTTATTGTGTAACCTTCAATGTTGGAAAGATGTAATATGCGTTGCTTGTTCATTACAGAAATAAGAAGGCACAATAAAGTGCATGCTAAACTATCAAACACGTATGTCCCGCTGTGTCCCTGTGTGTGTAATAAGCAAGTATAGTAAATATTTTAATTATAGTTTTGTTATAAATATAACTTATGAGAAAACAGTTGGTAAGCCTAATACTGTATATTGCTAACTTTTAACCCTACTGGCAACCTCGTGATTCACAGATTTCTCATGTACAGTATTCAGTGTGCAGAAATCTTGACTCATTCAAGTAAGTTGATTTCAAAGTTAAAAATTCTCAAGTCTGATTCAGTATTTCTAGCTCTTTTTAGTCTGTATGTACCTAGATTTTTGTTTTCTTAAGTCTTTCATTCATTTTTTGGTTTGAGAGCCCTGTATTTGAGAGAAAGTGAGAGCTATATTAGGAGAGAATGAAACCATTAAAACTTTTATTTTCAGAGATACTGGAGATGCTAATGCTGGATTTAATATTTCAGATATAATTTCTTTTCTGGATATGGTAGCTATTCAAAAAATTCCATAGGTATTTAATATTTTGCTTTAGTAAAACTCCTTTGTTACTTCATAGCCTGATACATTGTATCTGCTGCTTTTTAACCCATTGCAAGAACTTTGCTGAAATAGTAACACATTAGTAAAACTTTTGTTAAACAAACAGACAAACAGAAACAAACAAAAACCATTATAGGAACTTTGCCCTAGAGCAGTGTGGGCAAACATTTTGTTTGAGGATCGGACAGTAAAACACTTTCGGCCTGCAGTCAATGTTATAAAGGCACAAAACCAGAAATATGCAACGCATGAATGAATAAACACGGCTGTTTGTCAGTAAAGCTTGGCTTAGAAAAATGAGGCATGGGCCAGATTTGGCCCCCTGGTGGTAGCTGCAGATCCCACCTTAGGATGAGAGACTCTTACCTGAAACACCTGACTCCCAATCCTGGTGCCCAAACACCCAAGCCCAGAGCTCTTGTGTCTGAGGTGAGGCCTGAGCATACTTCCCCGAGCAGGAGGCTGGATGCTGGGTGAGTTTCAGGGTCAGGGGAACAGGTGCAGGGCTCAACGGGTGCTGCCAAAGGTCTGTCCATCCGGACACACTACACTTTATGCACGCTGAATTTCTTTTGATTGCTGGGGAGTTTGATTTGCCTTAGGTACCACCTTTCCCCAGCAACACCCTGTGTAGCACTGCCCGTGGGAGAGGCAGCCCAAGAGCAAGAGGGTAAGCAGAGTCCCTGCCTCCTAAGAGCCAAAGAGGAGTTTATACTCAAAACCACTACTGGGGTACTGGGGGGCAAAGAGATGCCTCAGCGGTAGAGCGCTTGCCTGGAATGTGCGAAGACCCAGGTTCAGACAAGTAAGTGGAGGAAAAACAAAAAACAGATTGAAAAAAAAAAGAAAAAGAACTTAATTCTTTCCTTCTTCTTCAAACTTAAAAAAAAAAAAAGAAAAAGAAAAGAAAAGGAAACCCCAAACAAAAGCAACAGCAAAACACCGCTGGGGTGCCCCACGGGCGCCGTGTCGCACATAGTGAACATCTCGATGAGAGCAGCACAGGCTCTCGCTGCAGGCTTCTCAGTATTGGATGTGAGCATGGTGAGGGGTTGTGCTCAATGCCAGGCTGCCATCCGCGTCTCGGCAGTCACAGGGTCAAATGCGCAGTCACTGCCGCCACGGTGCCGGCCCTGCTTTGAGCAGCCAGTCTTGGTGTAGCACCCTTTGATTGACTCTGGAAGATGACTCTTTTGACCTTGAGATGCCCTCTACCTCATGCCCCACAAAATACAATTTTGGCATGCCACAACTTTATCTGGCACTCAGAGTACTACAAATAAACCTACCAAATAATGGTACAAAGACATCAGATCTTTCTCATGAATGAGTTAGTAACAAGAAAAATCAAACAAAAATTTTTGTCACGTAAATAAGGTGTTCTACAATTATTTGCAAGCTTTCGATTGTGATTAACGAGGCTGCGTGGGACGAAGTGGCACTTTTCCATGTCATATTGTGATGCTCTGGCCCACGGGTACATCTGGTTTGGTGAAATCCACCATCGGCAGACTTTTTTGCCAGAACTACATGAAGAGGTGTCCTTCCTGCTTCCTGGCTAGGAGGCAATGGCCACGCATGCTGCCGTCTGAAGTGGCACTGAGGGAGAAAACACTGGCAGTGTAGATGCATGAGTTATCTATGCTGAGTCACAAACTACTGCAAAACTAGTGGCTTAAATAACACACACTGATTGTCTCCCGGTTTCTGTACCCCAGGAGTTCTGGCCTTAGCTGCATGTTCTGCTCCAAGGCTTCACCTGGCTGCATTGCAGGTGTTGGCTACAGTGATGGATGATTGTTTCCAAGCTGGTTGTTGGCAGAACACAACTTGTAGAGGCTGTAGGAGTAAGATCCCTATTTTTTTAATTGGCTATCTGCTAAAGGCTGTGCTCAGATGGCATTTTCTAGGGACCATGCATAATTCCTCACCCCATGGGCCTTCTTGACATGACTGTTAACTTCATCAAGCCAGCAAAGGGAATCTCTGCTACAGTCTGCTAGATGAAGTCCTATCGTGTATTCTAATCAAGGAGCAGCCTCCCACCAGCCTCACCATGGCATGAAATTTAATCAGGGGAGTGATATTTCATTACAGTTGCCTTAATGTAGTGGTTAGACACAATCCAACGGTTTCAGTTATCCACAAGGGGGAGAAATAAAACAGAGGCATGAATGCCAGGAGAGGGGACCTGTGAGGATGGTCACCCTAGAGTAATTCAACTGTGGTTGTTGAAAAACACGAGTTTCTAAACTAATCTGGCAAGAGACACATCTCTTTGATACTGAAGTATAAAAGGAGTGTGAACACAAGACCTAACTTATGGAGGGGATGGAAAACATGTTGAGATGGTACACAGCCTCACTGTAAAGTCTCACTTAAGTATTTTATTTTTTTCTATCATACATAAATATTTCAGAGCTGAGAATACAATAAAATTGATGAACTTATTAAATTAATAAAGCAAGTCTATTCTAATTTTTAATCAAAGATCACAGGGAGATCAGACACCAAGTTTGAACAAATGTATCATTCAGTAACACCAGTAGGGTCGGCTCTCTTCAGGCATCGCCGAGAGGAGCTGTGATTAAGTGTGGCTGAAGGATTCCCTCTTCAGCCTGCCTGAGAACCTCCCATTGTAACTTCTCAGATGACAGCTGCAGATGTGCTGTCTCATACCAAATCCAGCAGCTAAAGATACCGGGGAATGAGCCAAAGGTGTTGACACTGGAGGATAGAGTCCACGCATGGTGGAAAAGAGTGGTCTGGGGGCCCTGTCTATCATTCAATGGCTTCATCCAGAGGGTGCCCACTGGGGCACTGAGCAGGGCAATTTAAACTGTGATATGACACCTGCGGTCTTGGGCGTTGTAAGGACCGAATGTCAGCCACTCCAGTCACGGCAGCTGAGGAAGAGTGAAAGAGAGAAATGCCAGGAAGGAAAAAACCAGAGAGGGGGCACTGGATTCTATCAACTCTGCCCCAGTGCGGGGGACCCCACAAACATGCATGGAGTGGGGCGGTGGCCAGCCCGCCATCCAGGCTCTATGAAAGGAACCGAGGAACTGAAAATCAAGTTGCCACTTAAAAATAAAACATCTGAGATTGATAAAAATTCACTATTTAGGTTTACTGACACAAAAGAGAAAGATGAAAGAGTCAGTAAACTTTTAAAGGTGATACGATTATCAAAAAATAATAATAAAGGAAAAAAGGTAAGGAAAAAAATCTCAAAAGCCTGTGGGCAAGTATCTAGAGGTCTAAAAACATGTAATTAGAGTCTACAAAACATGCAATGAAGCAAAAAGAAAATGAAAGAAAGACAGAAAGGAGGGAGGGAGGGAGAGAGGAAGGAGGTTCAGTCAAATTTCCAAAATTTAGAGAGAAAAATTGATAGATCAAGCAACTCTGTAAACACAAAGCAAGACTGATACAAATAAAACACAGAGGCACCTCACAGTCAAACCGATGAAATACAAAGAGAAAAAGAGAACCCTGAAAGCACCCAGAGAAAAGTGACCCATTGCATGCAGAGGGACAAAGGTCTGTCTGCTTTTGCACTTAGCAGAAGCAGTGAGGCCAGAGGACAGCACAACAGCAGCTTTCGCACTCCCACAGTGTGGGCTGCAGATGGCTCAATGCCGCCTGTCCTCTCTTAGCGTCAGCATGGCCTTGAACAAGCGCTTGACGGTCCACACCTCGCTGTATCACCTTCTTAACTAGAAATGTTAAACGTTACCCATCTCGCTGGACTCTTGAAAAGATTCAGTGAGATACGAAGGCATGCAGAACACTTACCTCTTGTCCCTTAATAAGCCATGCCAGTGCTTCCTATCCTGATGATGATGTGTGGCTCATAGGAACTTCTGCTCAATTTTAACTTTTCAAAGATATTTTCCCATAGAAAGACAAAGAAATACCTTGCAAACATCTCAAAAATCAGAGTAGTTCATGCAAATTACCAGTGACAGCAGGAGTTTGTCCAAGAGATAGTGGTCTCTAAAGGACTCTTCCTTAGCCGCGCTCTCTTATCCCCTACAGGTTCTCCCCACAGCTCCTGGCTGGCTCCAGCACAACCTCTCACTTCCTCACCTCGTTTATTCCCCAGCACAGGTAATGAGCAATCAAATGCTTAATGACTCAATTAGTCCAACCCACAAAGCTATCGGGATAAATCAAGTAAGGCAGCTCCCTCAGAAGAGCCTGTGTTCACCGCATAGCAGCCGATGCTGTCCCAGCGAATCAGCACTGAGCCCCGCAGACTCTGCTTCTCCTGACGATCACCCCAGTTCACGGTGGGACCTCCTGCACATGGTGAGCAGAATGGATCGCTACACCTACAGGTCTTTCCTTAGTTTTTCTTTCTTAAAAGGCATTCAGGGAAGTGAGAGTCAAAAGAATGAGTGACCTGTAGTCACCCAGTGTACTGAATTACTGATTAATCACCTAAATCGATTCCTGATTTCTCATTTCCTTTGACAAATGTGCCTCATGCCTGGTGCCAAGTTCCCCTCTAGACACCTCTGGTGTGCACAGGCTCTGCCTTTGTAACTCAGCCTGTTACCCCAACACTGCAGTGACCCAGCTGCTGCCGCCAGCACAACCGCTGACTTGTAGAGCTGGCCCAGGCCTGGACAGCCTGTGCTCCCTCGCCTGGAGAAGCTGGTGCTACTGATCTGTTGATGGGGAGCAGACACAGCAGTGGGCTGGAGCCAAGGTGGTTCTGGAGCTCGCTCCATGGCACTGCAGTGAGACCCACGGGAAACAGTAACAATGACTCTTAACAAACTCTAAATGAAGCGTGGAGCTTAGTGTGAGGAGTGTCTGGAAGACCAGAATTACCCAGGAGACCAAAGACACAAGAAGATGGAGGTTTATGGGAGACCTGGGCACTGGAAATGTCAGTGGATTTGAGTTCCAGCACTGTATTGCCACAAAGAAGCCCTAAGAGTGCTGGGTGCGTCGCTTCAACCCTTTGGGTTGCTGCTCGTTTATCCATGAAAATGAGCCATCTTCCTTCAGGATTCTTGTCACTTTCACATGCCAAATTACCTTTCACATTTAACTGACTTCAAATCGGTTTTGAAATGTAGCCTTATCCTAACAAATACTTCTCAGAAATCATAGATGAGTAAAAATCAATTATTTTTCTAACCGATTAAAACAAATTTGCAAACAATTAGAATTAAAATAATACCTCCACATATTCCTAAGATATCATCACACACCCCTCTAGTTGCATGCATTCCTTGGGAAAAAATGGATTAGGTAATTTCCACAACTCTTGAAAAATTTAGAATGACGTGGACCTGCTTCCGAAGTCATCGAAATCCTGGGTAAAAGGACTTGGGAGAGGCGTCCTGTAAGCTGACCTTGAAAAACAACTGTGTTTCCAGTTTGGAAGATGTAGAACCGAAAGCCTGATTGTGATGGGTTGGGGAAGCAGGGAAGCAGGCTGCCTTGAGGGAGAGAAGGTGTGTCAGAAAGAGAGCTACCCCAGGACACAAAGGAGGGTGCACTCTGTAACTGGTGACAGCCGGAAAGAGAACACCAGAGTCATGGACAGTCACTCGCACCTCAGAGCAGGGTATGGGGATCACCAACCCTTTTGAGGATTTAGATAAAAGCTCTCAGCACACACATAGAAAACAATCTACCAAGTGCCAAGGTGCGTTTCTACCTAGGGCCAATAACTGAAAGAGCTGGAGATCTGTAGGCGAATTTCTGATGGTGGTAGCATTTGGAAAACTGTAGTTTATGGGATTGGAAGTTTTGTCCAATGCTTTAGCTCATGTGACCTCATAAGATTCACCAGCTTCTTTATGGCATTGGGACAAGGACAGAATACACAGCTCAATCTGGCTTAAGCAAGAGAAAATGGGAAAAGAATATACAAGAATTGACTTGGTTTCAAAGTTCCAAAGCTGCGCAGCAATCAAACTCCCTCTAGACTCTTCTGCCCCCCTCTATGGTAGCCTCAAGTTCAAGACACTGTAGGAGTAAGTGTCTGCCCAGAAACTCTAAATCTGAATGCTATCAGATTCAAGGTATCTTGGGCCAACAGTTCTGAATGTGAAGATCCACCCATCCTCCTCTAGGTTCATATAGTTCTTGTGATGTTGGCTCTATACCTACTTCTAAAGGTGCCATGTTGTTTGCATCTGGTTAGTCTGAGACAAATTTCTTTGGTCACACAGAGTGATTTAAACATGAATATTTATCTGTTAGAGTCATGGGCATACTGTAAGAATTTCCTGAGGTTTCAAAGATAAAACATACTCCTGCCCTCTCGATCAGAACAAGAGGGGTGTAAGCTTGGCACCTTTGCAGCTGCCTTGCAGCCTTGAGGAAATATTTTAACTGGATTGGAAACAACATGTGGGAATGCAAGTGAGAAAAAGAAACAAAAACTGAGAGCAAGAGAAAGTGTGAAAATGTGCTGGTGACATAATTTAAAGTGCTGATTGAGCTGTGCTGAAAGCTTTGTGACTCTAATTTTTCTTTTGTTCAAGGTAGTGTCGATAAGACTTGAAAGTAGAAGATGACCCGCTGGCATGCACTGCGTGTCGTGGAACTGTCAAAATGATTCTCAGACGAGCAAGCTTGCATGACGGATGACTTCCCAAACCTCCTCCATCACCACGCTTTTTGTAACCTGTATGGGAAATTGCCTGTGTAAGATCTGTGGGTCCTCAAGGATTAGCCTCGCACTTCCTGGCTGATTTCCTGGTCCTGGCGTAACTGAACATATCAGAAAGTGCCTGAGACCCTTCCAATCCACCTATATTTTGTTCAGGCATCCTAATTGCTTTAAATGTGGAAGAGCCACAGTAATTCAGAGCTTTGCCTTTTAACCGTCTTTCTGGGATGCTCCCTTGAGAGACGCTTCAGTGCTTTGGGTTCTTTTGTTTGTTTGAATGCTCTGTTATTTGCCAAGCACACAGTTCACAAGGTCAGCTCCAACCGATCTGGAATAAGCCGGAGAGCATCCAGTCCAGGTTCACAGACACGGAGGCCACACGGTGAAATACCAGACAGTCATTGACTGAGACCACATATTGGCGAGGGACGAGCAGACCAGGTGAGTCAGAAGGAATTCTGTTTCTGGAATCCACAGGAAGTTCTGCTGCAGTCAGGTTCACAATGGGATTTCGCCACATTTCCTCCACAAGTGGGTGTCCAGGCCTGCAACCAGCGACCAGTTCCTGCTTCTCCCCTCCCCCCATGCATGACTCCAGCTCACCAGAAAACATTTACTTCTTGTAGTCTAACCAGTGGCACCCATCAGTTTTAATGTCTTAAGTTGATCTAACTCTCTCTCTCTCTAAACGATACTTTTCCCGTGTTTACTATGCATGTCCTGACTTGAGTCAGTTAAAGATGGAGCACGTTCAACACTTTACTGTTGGTGGGCTCTGTTGCACCAGGCGTGATGAATTTGGGGGACACCCAACCTCCCCGTTACTTTGGATGCGGTTCTCAGAGGAGAAAAGCAGGCCTGGCTCCAGACAGTGAAGGCAGCCTTTGCTTTTCTGCAGACCTATGATGGCATCCCAGCCTTCAGTGCCGTGACTTCCTCTTCCTGTTGGGAACCTTGTGGTCAAGCAGACATCCCCAGAGGATTATGCGAAGGAAGAAGCTGAACGGCTTAAACCCTCTGAATGGTGTGTAGATAGCCACAGTCTACATCTCTGGAAAACACTTGGGAGTTGGAGGAGGAGAGAGTGAGAACCCAGACCAGCCCTGTGCTCCCTTCCCATCATTTCTAATAAACCAGTAGAAGCCAGGACTACCGACCATCCGCCCTGGGAATCTTGGATCATGCTTTACATATTTTTTAATGGGTTTTGTGTCTAATTTCAGAAATCCTCTTTTTCCACTTGCTCAGTTCCCATTTGATTTTCTGCAAACCACAGAAATCTCCAATCAGATCAATGGAAGCCAAGCTACCAAGTCACCGTGGGCATGGAAGAGCCGGAGGGAGGCTTTGACAGCTGGCCAGCTCTGCGCTGTGGATGGTGCAGGCTTCTGGCAGGGAGGTCAGGGAAGATGGCTCTCCTATAATGCATGGTGTCTCCTCTTATCAATACCACTCGCTAACACTTTCTCCAGGAGGTTCCCTGACCTGCCTCCTGCACAGAGCTGAGTTGTTCCATCTCGTTCGATCCTTAGGCTGCGGAAGGCAGAAAGAACACTCAGGGAACTGCACATGTATACCAGGAGAACAGTGAGGCAAGACCAGGTATGACTCAGCTTAGACTCATCTCATCCATAACAAAGGAAGCTGTCCTGCTTAGAGCGGAGTTCTTCTTCCCAGGCATTTGCTCACCTTCCCTCCCCTCTTTCAGGGGAGAAGCTAACGCTGGAGTTCGGTGAGTGATGGATGGGGGTTCAAGCACTATAGTTCCTTCAATGCCCTGGTTGGCTTCCTAAATTACCACCTCATCACCAGCTAATCATCTATCACCTTCGTTTCCTGTGCAGTTCTACATGTTGGGAACCCTTTCCCGCCATGGCCATTTTTAACATCAAGATTACAGATGCAGGGGTGATGTCTGTTATAAATCCATGTACTGTGATTAATTAAAATGTTGGAAGCAACATACAAAAATAATACCTGCTTCTTCCAGTTCTACTGCATTGAACAAAAAAGTACTGACTTCCTGAATGATGCAAGACCCTCTAAAATCTTCCTCCTATGTGCTGTAGAGCATGGGAGTTGACACACACACAGGAGACAATGCTCTCACCCTCTGCCACTCCAGGCATGGTCCCTGAGCCCCACCCGCGGCTCGTTAGACACGGCAGATATTGAGCACTCCAAGATGCATAATCTGCATTGTAACCCCCCCAAGCAATACGGAGAAGTGCTGTCTTAGAAATTTTACCGTAAAAATTTTAATAATGAAACTAGAGCCTTAAGAAAGGACAAGAGTCCTCACTCACTGTAACCAAATGGGCTGTGTGTGTTCAAACCTGCCATCGGCTCCCATTCGAGGAATCGGAACAAGATTTGCTAATTGGTATGTGATGCAGCTTGTCGCTCTTTTGCTTACACTGTCATTCTTTTAAAACCATCAGTAGGAGAAAGTCTTGAGTGTGACATTACTGTCTCCAATTAGCTGATGAAAAATGACGTTGGTGCCAATGGGGCTGGACTGCAGGCGACAGCTATATGCTGTGGTCTCCCCCTCAGATTTCTTGCATGAGCACACACAGTCCCCTGAGCTGGGAGAGGGCCAGTTTCCAAATCCCCATCAGTATTTCCTGCCTCCCACTACTTGATTCCAATGCTTTTAATTTCTGATTCACAAAGACTACGATGTGGGAAATAAAAGTCTGCTCCACACAGACTTTTGTTAAGTTGTCATTGTTTGTTCAATTGGGTACTGTCTTTTGAAGGTAAGCCTCTCCAAGTACAAAGTTCAGCAAAAGTTGTATTACTCCTAAAGTGGAAAAGTGCAGTTCACATGGACTACATGATTTAAAGGAAACAAAAATGTAGATTATCACTTAAGTTGGCATCACATTTATCTGAGCCAACATGATTACCACTAAGATACCCATGAAGCGAGAGAAAAAGAACAAAAATATTTCTACAATGATATTACCAAGCTGGGAGAAAATGTCCCCCACAGTGACATGTAAGTGTCCACAGCAGGACTGGACATGGATCCCAGATGTCTTTTCCTTGTGTTTAAATTCTGGAAAACAATAAAGCAGGGAGTGTGTGTGTGTGTGTGTGTGCGCACCTGGTGGGTCTCTCCCACATGCTGGTACCTGAAAGGAGAAAGATCTCCCAACAGAACTGTGTTAACAACAGAAGTTGGGCACGGTGGTAATCCCAGCAACTCAGATGAGGCAGGAGGACCACAAGTTCCAGGCCAGCCTCAGCAATTTAGCAACACCCTGTATCAAGCTAAAAATAAAAAGAATAGGGAATGTAGCTCAGTGGTGAAGTGGCCCTGGGATCAACCCCTAATTTGGGGGGAGCAAAAAACAAAATTAACAAACTACTCTGTAACCATAGCATGCTGGAGATTGTTAGCTTTCTAGGTAGTTGTTTGTTTCTTTTTTTATTCTTTAAATATTTCTTTCACTCAGATAATCAGAAATTTCCCAATGTGGATAGATTAAGAGCCCATGTTCAGGTATAACAAGCTTTTCCTTCTGCCTCGTCCTCTAGCCTAGAAGGCAGCAGTGACCAAACAGGCTGGATCTGCAGCTGCTGAGAACATGGTCCCCCTGCCAGCTGTTTGGGAACCTGGTGTATTTGTGCATCAATGAGTTGAGTTCAAGACACGGTAAGACGCAGTGAGGCATGAACACTAAAAAGGAAGGTGTGGGTTCAAGCCACTGTACATGATTCCATCTCACCTGTGTGTCTTAGGAGAGGCGTGAGTTAGGAAGCTCCATTGAAGTACGTGAGGAAGGACATTTATGGAAGATCAGGAAGAACCTCATGTTCAGATGCTTTCTAAATGTGGTGTGCATGTAATTACATGTATATTAAAGAATAGCAAGTTATTTAACTTAGATATTTGAAATAAACCACAACACTTGTAAAATTGTGTAGAGATTTTTTTTTTCATTTTTGGGTATACCAGATGCCTAAAATGTGGAAATCATCTGAGCCTCTCTTGACCTCTACTGGGACCTTGTGGGGGTCCAGCGTCATTCCCATCACCTCTGAGATCTCAGCTCACTCAAGTGTGAGCGGAGGGAAAACACCCAAGGGTTCCCCAACAGGGAAATGACCCTGAAGCATCACATGAAGACTATGCCTCCAGAAACTGGGCAGGACAGATCCAGCAGAAATGTGCAAGGAAGCATTTATCCTCCTCAATAACATGCAAAAAGATATTCTCTGAAAGAAGCAGAGAACCACGAGGTAAGAAGGCCATTAGGCCACTCATTTACATACAGAGAGATGGACGAGGGTAGGCACGATTCAAGGAAATGAGGAATGGAAAGCCAGGATTGCAAGGCACAATGCAGACTCTGAGGAGCCGTCCCCTCTGCAGCAAACACTCATCCTTGCAGCTAAGGATGAACGTGAAAAGTTTTCTAAGAATACAGAAAAAGGAGTCACTATCATGAAAGCAATGTAGAGGTCCAGGGTGATTCAAGAAACCTGCAATCATGATTCCAAAAAACCAGAACAGATCTCACAGAAAGCACAGAAGCTCCTGCTTCCTCTTTCTTGATTAGCAATGTTTTGACTCATCTGGGTTTCCTATTATTCCAAATGAATTCAAGACTTGCTTTTTCTATATCTGTGAGGAATGTCATTGATATCTTGATGGGGATTGCATTGAATCTATATAGGGCTTTGGGTAGAATGGCAATTTTAATTATATTGATTCTGCCTAACCGAGAACACGGAATGTTTTTCCATCTACTCAGGTCTTCTACAATTTCTTTTTTTAATGATCAGTAGTTTTCATTGTAGAGATCCTTTATATCCTTTGTTAAATCGATGCCCAAGTATTTTATTCTTTTTGAAGTTATTGTGAATGGGGCATATTTCTTGATTTCTTATAGGAAAGCTATTGATTTATGAGTGTTAATCTTATAACAAGCCACTTTGGTAATTCATTTATAAGCTCTAGAAGTCTCCTGATTGAGCTTTTTTGGTCTGCTAAGTATAGCATCATGTCATAAGCAAATAGAGATAGTAGGCAGTGTCATAATACCTGAAATTATACTACAGAGCTATAGTAACAAAAACAGTGGGGTAATGGTATCAAAACAGATATGAAAGCCAATTGTACAGATTAGGAAACACTGAGACAAACCCACAAATTTTTAACAATCTGATATTTGACAAAGGGGGCAAAAATATAGTGTGGAGGAAAGACAGCCTGTTCAATAAATGCTGCTGGACGAACTAAATGGCCTTATGCAGACAACTCACATTAGATCCTTATCTCTCACCCTGCAAAAAATCAAATAGAAATAGATCAAAGAGTTAGAAATTAAACCAGAAACTATACAACTGCTGGAAGAAAAAATGGGATCAACACTCCATGTCATTGGTTTAGGCACCACCTTTCTTAACAAGACTCTCATAGCACAAGAACAAAAGCCAAGAATAAATGAGTGGGTTGCCATTAAACTAAAAAGCTTCGCAACAACTAAAGAATTACTCAAGAGTGGCAAGAAGGAACCTGCAGAATGGGAGGAAAACTTTGCCTATTATGCCTCTGACAGAGGACTAATATCCAGAATATACAAAGAACTCAAAAAAATGAACACCAAACCCACAAATAATCCAATCAATAAAATGGGCTAGGGAACTAAACAGAAACTTCTCAAAGGAGGAAGTCCAAAAAGCTAATGAAAAATGAGAAAACGTTCTATATCTTTAGCAATCAGAGAAACGCAAATGAAAACTTCACTGAGATTCCACCACACTCCTGTCAGAGTGGCAAAAATGAAGAATACGAACAAGAACAGGTGCTGGAGAGGTTGTGGGGAGAAAGGAACACTACCACACTGCTTCTGGGACTGCAAATGTACAACCACTCTGGAAAGCAGTGTGGAGACTCCTCAAAAAACTAGGGATGCAATCACCTTATGACACAGTTATCCTACCCCTGGGTATTTTCCCAAAAGAGCTAGAATTGGCATACTACAGAGACACGGCTACATCAACATTTATAATAGCTCAATTTGCATTAGCTATAATGTGGAACCAGCCCAGATGCCCCTTGCTGGACGAGTGGACTCAAAAACTGTGAGATATATATATATATATATATATATATATATATATATATATATATATACACACACACAAATATATGTGTATATATACATACATACACAAACTACTCTGCTATTAGAGAAAACGATATCATGGCATTTGCAGCCAAATGGATGGAGATGGAAAAAATTATGCTGAGTGAAATATTCAAAACTCAGAGACAGGGGCCAAATGTTTTCGCTCATATTTGGAAGTTAGAATACTATCTAAGACTGGTAGAAAGTTAGCTGAGCTCAAAAAGTAAACTCAATCTAGGTGAATTTTCACATAAGGAGGGGGAATCATAATTATGAAGTTGGGAGAAAAAAAGAGGGAGGCAGAGAAGGGAGGAAGGGATTAGGGGGATTATCGATACAGTTGGGAATCCTCCACTCCCATGAGAAGCCCAGCTATACACAGGCAGGCAGAGAAGATCAGAAAATTCAACAGTTCATACATATGTATTTGCTTATTTCTATCTACAAAGCAGATGAGACGTGAGAGCAGGGAAGGCGAAAGCGGGGAGACCCTGGACTAGGATCGGCCTTAGCTTGCTTTATCAATACTCATCTATGCATGAATACGTAGCAACGATTCCTTCCAATATGTAAGACTACGTCAAACGACTTAAAAAATAATAAATAAATAAATCCTCAAAAAGCAGACTACAGTACTAAATATAATTAAAGATATGAAGGAAAAGGAAACCACAGAAAGCTATTGTACATACTGATAATGACAGCAGTAATTTCACTGATTTTAGCAAACTATAAAAAGGAAAACCAACAAGGTGCACCATGTTCTCAGCAGAATTAGAAAAAAGAGAATGACCGTGAGGTACTCATGGACATAATTTTTAAATTATGAGGTACAGGTGAAATATCACTCAGTAATCCTAGTGAATGAAAACAAACAGTAGTTTAATAAAGCAATTCGAAGCAACTGGTTGGCTGCAGAGTGAAGAGAGTTTGGTCCGCCTGAGTTTAAAGCCCTGCCAGGCCTTGCTCAAGTATGAAGGTGATCTTCAAGCAATCCAGGGCTAAGGGAACACAGTGTGTGGGGGAAACAACAATCTGTCAATGTGCACGTCTCTCATGAGCCCTGGAGGACTGGAGGACCTGGTGTGAAGGCATCCGAGGCAAGCGTGGAAGCCAGTCGAGCCTGGCTTTGAGTTCATGAGTTGATAGATCTACACACAAGGCTAGAGGCATAGATGCAAAATTAGTCTTGAATGAGAAGTTAGAAGATGGCAAAAAGACAGACAATAACAATCTATGCTCAGGAAGGCGTGAAATAGAAGAAAATAAGCATGCAGGGAACTCCTTGACCGAAGAGCTGATCTTTACAAATGCAGAACATCACATCACTGTCGTTATTAACGACAGAGGAGAGGCAGAGACACACGTGTGCAGACATGCATCTACATGCTGCCAATAGAATTTAATAAATCTGTGATAGTGCCAATGACTCAGACATGTGAGTTGGAGGAAAGATGACACAGAGCCAGATAACAAAGTCAGGGCCACTCTAGATTCCGATAACATGTGACATGAGCAAACTCCCTCAGGAAGATTCTGAAAACTTATGCATACCTGTATGCATGTATGTATTCATATAAATGTATATGCATGGGTATATGTACATATTTATATATGTATACATATGTGCATGTGTATGTATATATGCATACTGCTCATGCACACTACAGGATGTTTCTAAGAGTTGGTGAAATGATTCCAAGATTCCACATTGTTACAAATAAAATCAAAGGTAAGAAATTCCAGTTTATTCTGCAAGAAGAAAAAGTAGAGTTTTCTTTTTTTTTCTTTTTTTCTTTTTTTTTTTTTCTCTTTTGGTACTGAGAATTGAACCCAGGGGTGCTTTACCACTGAACTATATCCCCAGCCCTTTATTTTTTTTGTTTTCAATTTTTATTTTGAGACGAGGTCTCACTAAGTTGCTTAGGGCCTTGCTAAGTTTCGGAGGCTGACTTTGAACTTTTGATCCTCCTGTCTCAGCCTCCCAGGTTCCTGGGATTACAGGTGTGCATCACTGAGTATACCATGTGCTTTTGTGTATGTTGGCAGTAAAACAAGATCTTGCCAGGCCTTTAACATCCCATCTGGGAATAATTCTCTGTGAGAACCCAGAGGGAGAGCTGATATTGTTATGGAATGAAGCAGGGTTCAACTGCAAGTTCGGTACATGGTATACTGGACCATTTTTGTGTAGGCCTGGACTAGCAGCCCCCATGTAAAAAGAGCAACAAAACTTTAAGCACCAATATTAGCTTACACTGTTTTAAAAAAAGATAAAGGAAAGTGAGACATGGCTCTCCATCTTTAAAAATAGACGGTAGAAGGGCAAGAAAGTATTGGATGAAATAATGATAATTATAGATGCTTAAGCAGTGACCACTCATTCACTGAGCAAATGCTGCTTGAGATGCTTTCTCAGAGATCACATTTAAGCACTAGGGAAACAGTGATCAAACCAGGTGTGCTCCTAACTTCATCAGGCTGACTCTGTTTTGCACAAAACACTGTCATAATACAGTAGCGAGGACGATGAAACAACATGGAGAGGAAGGGAAAGAAGGTTGTAGCAATAAAATCCTGAAGCAGAATCGTTCATCTTGC
The DNA here is from genome assembly GCA_004027875.1 of Aplodontia rufa. NCBI lineage: Eukaryota > Metazoa > Chordata > Mammalia > Rodentia > Aplodontiidae > Aplodontia > Aplodontia rufa. Next base: position 20,408 of record PVKS010009261.1, read on the forward strand.
AGCACGTTTCTGGAAGCTGCTTCTGTATGTTCTGTTACTTGAATTTATGTTCTGTTACATGCAGAAGAAAAACATCCAAAATATGGACATGAGTTTGGTAAAAAAAAATTCCGTTAAAAAATTGTCAAGAATATGATGATTGTTTTCGGGTTTTTTAAAATGCTTTTGTCTCTTTTTTTTAGAATGCTGCCCCTAAATTGCTGACTTTCAGATTGTGGGACTAGAAAGGTGCACCAGCTTCCCTGAGATTGGCAGGAGCTTCCCTGACACCCCAGCTCCCAGCTCCCATCTGGGTTCTCAGAGGACAGTCATTCTCAGACTGGGTGCCAAGGCCTGGCAAGACCATGTTTTGCTGCCGATGTACACGAAAGCAATGGCTTGTGTGCTGTCATAGTCATCAGCTGCAGGCCCACCTGTGGCTCATCTGGACATCTCCTTTGTCCCTGTCATCTGTCCCTCCTTACTGTAGAGGCCAGAGAATAAAACTTTGTTCCCCTGCACTGAGCGAAAATGCAGATATTCCGGGGCAACATACTTTACACTTAGATCAGCCAAGTGGAATGTGGACGGAAGTAGGGGTGACGTCTTCCTGTGTGGGCTCTTAGCTGATGGCCACAGGCTGGTGGTGGGCACCAAGGCCAGCTTCTGCCCCTCAGGCTGCGTGGTTCTCTCCCCCAATGTGTCTCCTTTGCTGTTCCCCTGTGGCCTCCCTTAGACAGGTCATCATTTTCAAGTGGTGATTTATTTAGCTTCCCCACGGTCCCGAGGACTTAGGAGAGGTCTTGTAACTGGGCGTCCCCCAGACAGCGAGGAGCCCAAACAGGCTGCACTAGGGAGTGACAGATCGGAAGTGAGAGTATGGCTCATGACGTCACTGGTGGCCAGGATGTGGAATTGTGAACAGCTGACTTCTTCCCAGCTGTGAACCGTTCCAGTTTCCGAGTCTGGATTTCATTTTGTCTTATTTTAAAAGGGAAAACTTTGAAAAGAGTTCTCTTTGTTCCTTTACGACAATTTTCATCGCTCTCTTCATCTCTTATTAAGTCTTCCTGTGCCTCCTCTCAGAGCCCAGTGTGACTGAAGCATTAATTAGACTTCAGAGATCCACAGACATGCTTCTTTTAGCAAAGATCTGACATTTGGGGACTGTCAGTCACTTGGAGTTACAATGAATAAAAAATTCATATTACACAGGCCATCAAGGAGTGTATGCACGCGGGAGGGAGGTGAGCCCTGGGGGACGGGAGTCAGTTTAACTTAGTTTATACGTTAGACAACACAGGTAAAATGACATTCAGAATTAATGAAGCATGTAATCATAATTACATGGCTGGTTCACCATTGAACCTTCCAAATTGTGCCTTAAATCAGCTAACGGCACAACGCAAGCACGATTCCTATTTGAGCACCTATCTAGCTCGGCGTGAGTGTTCAATAGCTTAGCCTGCACTGTGAATGAGACTCTGCTCCTTCAGCAGAAAACAAACGAGGCCTTTGGCAAGGAGGCGGGTGCAGCAGGCTTAAGAAAGCGTCCCATCTCTTCTAGACTTGCCTGCTTCTCTCCTTCACCAGGTTCCACAGACTCGGCAAGGGGAGGGGACATCGAAGCATGGCATTTCCCCAAGGTCTTCCCCGGAGAAAGGAGTATTGATATCATGCAAATGAGGAATCAAAGAAGCTAACATTTATCTATTAAACAGAAACTGTACCGGGTCAATACATGTTTGAATATATAAGCAAATGCATGATTTCAAGAACGTGGAGATGGATATATATGTAAATGTGCTTGGAAATGTGGAGGTGGAGAGCACGGATTTGGGCTCCTCCCCAGCACCCCATCATGAAGGATCTGGGACTGTGATGAGCCTATCACAACTTTTCCTTTCCGTTTCTCCACTGCTAACAGTCCCTTCTAATTACACTCAAGAGTGAAGATTTTATAGCCTCCCCAAAAAAGCCACCTCTGAACTTTAACTCCCCAAACTCCATGTTAGTGGCTTGATTGCTCTGCCTGTGGAGGGGGCTTTGAGGGGAACACTGCTCACCCCTAGCCAAGGTGACCTACGGGGTACTGTGCAGGGCCTGCCTCCCATCATGGGGCTCGAGTGTGCAAGGCACTGGTCTCTGTTGAGCGGCCACGTGACCTCTTCTTATCCTCCAGGAGGGTGGAGCTGCCCACCGCTCATATCACGTATGCTCTTTTTTTACTCCACATATGGTCTGATGCGACACAGAATCTGAAGTAGCCTTCCTCCCAGCTCTGCATTCTAGGGAGCCGCCCTGGTGCATCCTCCTTCCCATGGTGTCTGTCTAATATCGCTCTCCTTCCCTCCCCCCTCTACATATGTAATTATGTATATAATTCACGTATACTTTGTGTATCACAGTGCACAATACTGCCTTGCAGGAAATCCCAGCATGCTTAATAGATTTAAAGAATCAATACAGATTCTCCTTCAGGGAGTGATGACAGTGAGTGACTAATGGGAATGGGGGAAGGAAGGCCACAAGGCTCCTGGAGGCTGTGAGGGCCACGCTGGCACTATGGGAGAGGCGCTGCTCCCAGGGAAGGTCACAAGCCCTGCCCACAGCCTCTAGGCAGGGAAGGAGTGGGTACCCTGTCCTCTTCTTCTACTTTTCCTTGAAGTTTTGCTGGAACTATCTCTTCAGTTGATTGCTACTGGACATCAGAGGACAGAGTGACCAGGGAGAGGGAGGACAGGACACCACACCTGGGAAGAGCAATCCGGGCTTGGCATCAGGAAGAACAACTGCACAAATTTGTCTCTTCTGGCCCTGGCCTCCCTCTAGTAACTCCCCCCTCCCATCCATCATTTTCATGAACTTCTAGAAAATTGTCTGTCTCCACTCGCCTCCCGTGGCACATGGACACTGTGAAACTCCACAATGGCTTCCATCTCTGCTCTGGGGCTCGCTGCTGCTGAACTGAAAATCTGCCCCACTCTTCTGTTCCCAAGCTACAGGACCTGCTCCCACATCAGCCTCTCCCCTCATCCCCCTCTTGACTTTCTTGGCTCATGATAAAAACCACATCGATGACAAAGGAGAACCAAACAACCACAGAAGCCATGACCAAGACCTCATCAGTACCCCCACCCTGTGCTGAACCCAGGTGCCCATGGCACATTTGTCCGCTCTGCCCTGCACTCTCGCTTAGCTTAATGCACAGGGCCCAGTGGCTGGGCTCCTGCTGGCCCTCACCTCCTTCCAGTCCCCTCCTACTTCATGCAGCCCAGGCCCTAGGGGCAGCTAGGTTTAGCTCCTTCTGCATGACCCATTTGTAAGCACGCGCAAAAACACATACACACGGAGGGGATTCTCATGCTCTAGCTTCTTACAAAACATTCACACACAAAAATATAAAGCACAGCTGCTGCCCTTCAACCAGCCTTCCTGCATCTCCAGTACCGCCGGTGTGTCTTAGATGTTTAGCCTCGTGGCTGTCTGCATGGTCATCAGGATGGAGGTAGCTGATCCCCGGCTTGGCCACTGTCCCCTCCACTTTAGGTCAAGGTGAATACCTCCATAGTCTAGAACAAAGAATCTCTGGGAACCTCTGTGTTCCTTCCTGCAGAGCTCAGGCCACAGGGTTTCTGGCACCAACCTGCCTCAGCCTCCTCTCTGTAGTAAGTCTAGGGTCCTCTTCTCTCACTTCCCCCTTTCTGGGTGTTTATCAGTCCCCTTCTCCCTTTCTCCATGGTCACACTCCTGACTTACAACCTTATGATCATAGTGGATCGTAGCCATTCTTCTGGAAGGGCTGATTCCACATCTCCAACGCAGCTCCCCTAGACAATTCACCCTGGAGCCATATTTTACTTGTGTTGCTATCATGCAAATTCTTTTTTTTATTTCATATTTTAATTTTCTTGAAGGATTTTTCAAGTTCCTCTACGTAAAAAGTTAAATTCAAAAAAGATAATAATAATAAATCAAAAAGTTTTTCTTGGAAGCCAGGGCAAGAGGCTAGGATGAATGAACACTTAGAATTATCCTTGTCTTTCTTTAAACCATTATAAGGAGCTCACCAAGCAACTTCTTGGTCTTGTTGTTGCAGAGACAGGTAGATAGCTTCACCTTCATTATCAATTTTAAATTTTCATAAAGTAAAAACACTAATTTTTCTAACTTTGACTTTTATAAAAAAAATTCTACATCATTATGTCTCAGTAGTATCTGCAAAAGGGACCCAAAATAGCTGTGTCTAGATATAATATATAGCATATGGAAGTCAGTGTATATGTTCCCATTGAGGGAGACTTAACTGTAGAACTGTCTAATTAGCATTCTCACCATAGGAATTCAGGACACACTGGGGAATTAGCTCTTGGACACGATGTGAATTCTGTCTATGACCCTTCATCATGGAAAACAAGGCTTAACCAAGTTTGAGGGACAGAGAGTGGGTTTAACTGGACTTTTGCTGTATAGTGAGGAATACCCATCTTAGATAAAACTAAGAGATAAAGTGGGGTACATGGAAGGAAAGCAGGAAAACCTGGGTGCTAATTCCAAGAAAAGCACACGAATTCCTCACATTATTTGGGAACCGAACAGCAGATGAGAGCAGAAGGCACAGTATCAAGGCAGGAATTGAGCTCTCTGGAAAAAGGAGACTCAGGGAGATGAGCAGAGGTCTGGTCTTCTAGAAATGCCTTCCAAGGCCAGGGCATCTCAGAAAGCAAGGAAGGTCTGGGCCATTTCCATTCTGTGACTATCACAGTATTTTAAACTTCACACACTAAATGCCAAATCAGAAGTGTAAAAACTGTGAGATTGTTTAATGTTCACTTTTAACAGATCAACACTTTCAGCAATTACTTTACAATGACATAAGGCAATCATGAGATCTTAGATTAGAAAACAAACACACAAAACACCAATTTCTGGCATTCTAGATGTTTCAGGGAACCAAATTGAAGCCACTTGCTGTCCTCTGTCAATCCTGCCACAATTTCACATTTCCTCATAACTGCATGAAGTATTTTCTACACAGAAACTTGGGCCCTTTAATAAACGTGAGGTGTGGTGACTGCTTCCTTGTCACCTCTACCCACACCAGGACAATGCTTATAATTCCCAGCTGGTGATTTATCATTATTAATGTGCTAAGTGTGGCTGACCTTAAGGGTTAGAGTTGACACACACAATTTATAAAGCTCTCAAAAAAACTGATTTAACATTTCTGGTCCATCTCTGATAGGTAAATCACCTCTGGGACATGTTTTATTTATGTTTCTGTTTGTTGGTTTCTTTTGCCCTCTTGCATGCAAATCCTTGTTTTTGCCTTCATTATCCTTGATTTGTAATTTTCATGACCACAGCAAGATGAAAGCAGAAACCACGGCAGGTACCTTTAATTTGGTGGGTAGAGGTGGATAAGCTGGATCACTGTGTACAGTATTCAATCATCCTATGTGGCAGGGTATACAACTCAATTTTACCAGGAAACACCCTGTCTAAAAGTTATCAAGTCGATTTTAGGACCTATCTAGAAGATAGTGATGCACCACATTCACCAAATCAACAGACTGTTTAAAGAACTTCCTAGACAAACAATTATATTCATATTGATAGCCCAATTTTTGTAAGGATAATTTAGCTAACAGAGGAGAAGAGAAATTAGATTATAGTAAACTCAAGAAAATAATCCTTTATTGAAGAATCTAACACTTAGAAACCTTATAGTTTAGCACCTTAATTACAAAAAAAAGCATATTTAAAATATAGCTTTTAAATGAGTCCTATAATATGCCTTTTAAAATACATTCTTGAAGTCAACTTTTAAATTCCTAGAATAACTATGTGTAACTCAAATCTGTTGATTTTGGAACATGTTTCCAAATCTTCATGGATGATAGTTAATCCCCACCACACACCTATACAATTTTGGAGGTATCAATCCCTTTTTATCATGAAGTATTTCTGTTTACTTAACATCTTATTTACAAGAATTTATTCTCCATAAGTACATGACTCTTACAGCTGCAAGTGAAAAAAAATCAATTCTGCTTAATTAAATAAAGAAGGCCAGAGTCGTGCAAATAGAATCATTCGGATAGGCCTTACTTCAGGTAGGTCTAGACCCAGGAGCTCAGGTCAGAACAGCATTTATTTTCTCTATATATCTAATGTGCTTTCTTGAGAAGAAAGAGGGATGCATTTGGGGTGGGCAAAGCCAACTTGTCCCATACGGAGCAGAACTTGGCCTGAGGTCATCCCTGCCTCCTATCACCCTGGTCCCTTCCCTGCAGTGAGTGAACCCCATACAGTCCACGTATCAACAAATGAACGTATGAGTGAAACATCAGAATGTGGTGGGAAGTGAATTGACCTTGAGATCAGATGAAGCTGCTTTCAAATTTGAAGTTTACAGCATACTAACCGGTCCGGGGAAACATTCCTGCATAGGCCTGCACTTCCTCTTCCGTAAGTTGCAGACAATGAGACAAGGAGTTCTAAGAAGAAAAAGGAGAAAATATATGTAAATTGCATAGTCTAGTTTTTTTTTGCTTATAAAAATTAAGCATACTTTCCATCTCCCCACTAAAATAATATCCTAATAGTATTAAAATGATCTTTAAATTTGATTTATTTGAGTTTTAATATTTTACTATTAAAACCTAATTTATTTTTCATATGATTAAATAATGCAATTTAAAAATCCACTGATTTGGGTTCAAGCCTATTAAATAAATCATAATGCAGTATCTGAGTATGTTTTTATAAAGTATTGAAAGTATTATTCAAGGAAATTCCATACCTGAAACCCATGTTCTTATAGAAATATGTGCCCCATTAAGGTTAAGAATGAGTTGGTAATTTTACCACTTGAATAAGTGTGAAAGGAAGGGAAAAAAACAAGGATGTTTTATGCACTGAGAAAAATACGACTTTATTCTCATTTCTATTTCCCTTCTACTCAGGAGCACTTAGAGATAATACTGTAATAGAGTTGTCCTTTGTATACATAATGTCAAAAAAGAATAAATGTTCAATCGGATGCTTTCCTGCTCCTGTGTGTCTCCCCCACTTCTCTGGTGGTGGAAACTGGTTTTGCTTTAACCCCCTCAGCAAGATAAAAGGCATCAGCAAAGTGACACTGGGAAGCCACCTGTTGACAATATTTGTGTTGCTATTTGAGAAGGTGGAATAGGCCCATAAACACACGTAGTTCCTCAAGAGTTGATTTGACGTACATTTCATCGGGCAGCACGTGTATTCTAGTACACTGGCAAAAGAAGATTCCAGAATGCCAGGCTGCTCCAGGAAGTTCCTGCAGAAATACCTTTTTCTGTACCCCTTCAAAGACAGTTCAGGTCTGTGTTAAGCAAATGAGGACAATTGCAGACAGAACCCTAGAAAATACCAGATCCTATCCCTGAGCAGGTTTTGGAAAAAACCAATGGTGCGATGGTGGGGAGTGGTGCCCCAAGTATTTTGAAGAAGACTAAAATTTATTCTGCTGGAGGAGCAACACCTACAAAGTGAGATAAACAGGAGTGATTCACCAAGTCCTGGTCATGGCCCTGGTACTGTCACCATACCAAGAAACGGTCCAGGTTAGTGTCACAAGGAAAGCTCCATTGGACATAGTCTCAGCCCCACTCTTACGTGGCCCTATCTCCAAACACTGTGTCTTTTCTAGTCTATTTCAGCATTTTAAAATCATTTCCATTAATAACATTTAATGATGGAGAAAAACAAATTCACATCTTTAAAATGATGACAGATCCTTTCAAGTTTGTTTTTTCCTTTAAAAAGCAATCTATAGAGGCTGGAGCCAGTGGCTTGATGGTTATGGCACTTACCCGCCGCCATGTGCGAGTACACAGGTTCACACCCCAGCACCCACGTATACAACTGTCAGAGTAATGAAAGCCATGTGAAAAACTCAATAAAAATTGATTCTGTCTCTCTCTCTCTCTCTCTCTCTCTCACTGTCCTTCTAGCTTTAAAAGAAACAAAAAGGGCTGGAGCAGTGGCTCTGCGATTACTGTGCTTGCCTGGCATGCGCGAGTATGCAAGTTTGAACCTCAGCACCACGTACACAACGAAGTGTCTAAGGAATGCAAGTCACATGAAAAACGAAACAAAAATTGCTTTTCTCTCTCTCTCTCTCTGTCCCCCCTTTCTTTAAAAAAAAAAAAAGCAATCTACAATCTGCCTTGTATGCAAATATGTTTGCTTTAATATAAAGCACTGTATAAAATCCACATGAGTTTATGCCCATTTCGCTGATTTTCCACCAAATCATGAGTAAAAACTAGTGCTGGGCTGTAGGCGTGTGCCTGGAGCATTAGCACTCCCTCCTCTGTCTTCTGGGAGCCTCAGGAGACCTGGGACTGGGACTCGTTCCTTCACACTGTCTCCCCAGGGCCTCATCAGTACCTGGCACAAGATAAATACTTGATAAATGTTTGTGGAATGAGTGAAAGAATTCAGTAATTAATATGCCAAGTTTATCCTTTGGCTTCCCGTTAGCTCAGCGTACAAGCCCCAGAGGATACGCGCTTCATTTGGAAAGCACAGCTCAATAGGATGCAAATCGAAGCCAAGATGCAGAATTCACAGAGACAAATTAGTGGAGCATTTTCTCTCCACTCCCGTGATTTTATTAGTTGAATTATGGGTGCGGCTTATTTCATGGATCAGATGACCCAGGTTTCTAGGTCTGTGGACGCGGTGCTCAGCAATTATCCAGGTAATATGATTAATGTAGGCAGTAAAGATGAGCGTCGGCGTAGTCACGGGGGCCTCGTGTTGCTGGGCCTTGGAGGCCACATCAAATCTGTGGAAGAAGTGTTCTCTGGAAGGAAGCAAGCTCTGGAGGGCACCTCGTTCCTCTCCACTGCCTCCGTATGTCTTCTGCCCTCTTGCCACCCTCCTCCTCCTGGGGCCACTCAATGCTTTCGCAGATCTTCCTTTCTGGCAGGTTGCATGTACTTTCTCAATGAATTACCTCTGCTTTCTCAAGCATTGGAAAGACAGAGCTAATTCTGCTGATAAAAACTTGATGGCAGGAGCACTGGCTGGACACGGATAGGATGACCCATGATCATGTGAGGGAGTAAAAAATTTGCTGATTAAAAGTATTGTTTTCCCCTCAGAAAGTACAATTTTTAAGTGTAAAACCACCTCAACGTAATGCAATACTCCTAAAAATCAGTTCAAGAAGTGCTGGCCATATTTTACTGCTGCTGTACCTGGAAACATGATCCTAGTGGCCCCCTGCAGTGAAGACAGGGCAGCGAGGCTTGGAACATGGACATCACAGTGACCTGGCAAAGGACAGGGCTTGGCAGTCCGGGGATCCAGCTGCAGGTCTGCCTGTACGCTCTGCCTTCCTAGCTGCTGTGTGATACTCAGCTTGTCGCAAGTCAAAGGGGTTGAGATGGAGAAGACAGCTCAGTTCTGCTGACTGGGCATCCTTAACGTGAGACTCGACGCCTGACACAGAGAAGAGGCACATACCCGCAGACATGGCTGGTGAAGATGATCGCAAGTCCTGGGAACCAGAGCCCACAGTCTGAACAGAACAAAGTGAAGCACTGTCAGCTTCTGCCTCTGGGTTCAGATCTAATATCTTCTAGTGCCACAACTGCTCTTTCATTGTGCTGAAACATCTTGTTAATTAAATAATACAATTTGAAGATTCAGCTAGAAGACTTCATTCTTAAAACCCCATCAACACACTGGTCTGTCAACTGGGCAAACTTTCACCAATGGCTTGAGGCTTGGATTTGATTTAAAGATCTTTGTACAATGCAGACTTTTCCCATGACAGTTAACACATGATTCCCTAATTGTCAAGAGTTCCGCTTTAAACCAATTCTTTAGAGTGATGACGACGTATGAAGAGTTTTAACCTATTCATACAACACTCAGGTGGGCTTCCATCATCCTCCCCTTTGCAAAAGGGAAGGAGACTTTCCAAGCCACCTGGAGCAGCTATGGTGGAACTCTGGCACCAGCCCATCATGTCCCCAGCTTTCCTGGTAGGGACCTCCCCGCCGTATATTGAAGTTTAGAAATAAGCGCCCTAATGAGCTTTAAGAAATGGGAAGAGATGGGGCTGGAGCATTGGCTCAGCGGTTTCGGCGCTTGCCTGGCAAGCACAAGGACCTGGGTTCAAACCCTAGCACCACGTACACAGCTAAGTGTTGGAGTAACTAAGACCATGTGAAAAACTAAATAAAGTTGTTTCTCTCTTTCTCTGTCTCTCTCACTGTCCCTCTCTCTTTAAAAAAGAAAGAAAGAAAGAAAGAAATAGGAAGAGGCCTGGAGCAGTGGCTCAACAGTTATGGTGCTTGCCTGGCATGCATGAGTTCACAGGTTTGAACCCCAGCACCATATACACAGCGAAGTGTCAGAGCAACAAAAGCTAAATTTTATTTTCTCTCTGTCTCACTGTCCCTTGCTCTTTAAAAAATTAATAAATAAAGGAAAGAAAGAAATGGGAAGAAAGACCACAAGGTGGCCCAGGCATCTCAAGATAGATAGAGGATTGAGCTAGATCATGCGGCAACGCCACGAAAGCTCCACTGAGACTGCAAAGTTTCCCAGAGATCCTGCTAGAGAGCACTTCACAGTTAGGAGTAATTCTAATTTAAAATAAAATTCAAGGGTGATATCATTCAAGTCCTACGTATTCTAGCAACAATTTGCTTGACCCAGGACAATGCTCTGGAACAGTGTGAAAAGTTTCTGTTTTCTCGATCCCACAAGCAATTTCCCAAAGCTGTCTACAGAGTTCAGAGCTACCGCATTCTTCCCAAGCCCTAGGTGACCGACGCTGCTCACCTCTACAGCTCTCCCTTCTTCACCATTGCTACCCTGTTCTTTTGTTTATAAATGCACATTTGAACACTAGTGCTCTTCTGGCCCTTCAAGGCCCTGTGCGATAGCTCAGCAGCTGCTGTGCTTCTGAGCAGGGGAAGATCCCTGCCAAAGCCAGACTCCAGGTGCACTTTGACCATTAAGGATGAAATTTAGCACCAGGTCAGGAGTTAAGGTAGACCACGGGTAGGGGTGGGGGACTGCCCTCAGCCTGTCCTTGGGAGGAATGAGCTGTACATATGAATGACGCTACTCACATGAAGCCTCTGGGTGCTTTTTCCTTTTTGTACAATCAATTTCCACATTTTTTCCCAATTCTTTCCTTTCTGGGCTCTTGTGGGGCCAAACTGCACGTAGAGGCAAAGTCATAAATAGAAGCAACAAGAAAAGGGAAGCACTATTGGTCTCTACTTCATTCTCTTCTCTTTCTTGCTGATTTCCCCTTCCCTTCATTCTACCTCTGAAATTTGCCCTGAGATTGAACCTGATGAATGGCAAAGAACTAGTGATTCATTATTCTCTGGCAAAAGAGCACTTTTACCCTCTGATGTGTGTCTTTAGAAGTCCTATTTTAATGTCCATGGGCACCCCGCAGGTAGATTGAGAAGGGGAACAGCTGCCAAAACCCAGCTAGACAATTTTGTGTGATCAAAGAAATTCACAGGCAAATCAGGGGCCCTGGGAAAGGCACAGGGAAGCAAGAGACCAAAACCTGTCCCACTCAACCTATAGGAGGCAGATGACGAAGAGGAGGAAGAGACTAAGAAAAAAAGCATCAACTCATGACCCAGCTAGAAAGGGGAGCATTTGAAAAAGAGGTTATTAAACCTAGCTTTCCCCTCCTGCTTCTCCAGTGAAAGGCCTAAAAGTGTGTTGAAGTGTGGAGAAGCCAGGGCAAGAGTAATAAAAGAAGGCTGGAACGAATCAGGGTGTGCTGTTGGCATGTGTTCAAGTATCACACTGAACCCCACTGATATGCACAATTTATCCATGTTAATAAAAACTTTAAAATTTAATGATGGGGGAAAACACTTTTTGAGTTGGATACTTTAGTAAGAGCCATTAGCAGGCAAAGGATTTTGAATTGCTCATAAACATAGATAGAAAGTCCAAGATTGAAAGAAGGGAGCCACAGCAGGCAAACTGCAGTGCAGCGGTCCATCACTGGAAGAAGCACCTTTAGGAAGAGACGGGATAATCTCCCCACTAACCAGCTCCATGGAAGGAGGAAAGCCCATGCTGACATCAGGCCACATTCTGGGAATTCTTTTTGAAACCACAGTAGGTAGAAGAGAGCACCAGCACTGGGGTTGAGCCTGGAGCCCACTGCCAACACCCAGGAGAGGCAATGTCACAGAGCTGGTCATCCATGTCTCCATCCACACCTTCTCCTCTGGGATGCAGCAAGCCAGACCACCTCTGACAGATCCTGGCCTGGTGGCTTGCAGTGGCTCACAGAACACGACAGTGATGTGCCACCGTGCAGAGACCTCCATGGGCCTCATGGGATTCCTTTCCCTTCTGATACCTCCACTGCCACCTGGGGCAGAAGGACCTATTGGTCCTGGAAGAACCACCAACCCACAAGTGTTGGAGGGCAAGGTCCTGCCCCAGAGCTGAAGCAGTTCTTGCAGTGATGCTAGTAAGATTTCAAACATGTTTCTCAGAGTAACAAGTATGAGTTTATTAGAAGTGCTAAGAAATGGGGCTGGAGCAGTGGCTCAGTGGTTACGGCCCTCACCCAGCATGAATGAGTACACGGATTCAAATCCCCATACCCATGTACACAACAAAGTGTCAGATCATTGAAAATCATGTGAAAAACTCAATAAAAATTGATTCTTTCTCTCTCTCTTTCTCTCTCTCTCTCTCACTGTCCTTCTCTCAAAGAAGAAGAAAGAAGAAGAAGAAGAAGAAGAAGAAGGAGGAGGAGGAGGAGGAGGAGGAGGAGGAGGAGGAGGAGGAGAGATAAAATGGGAAAATGTGGCCACTATTAAGTGAAAAAGTGGGTCCTCCTGGGAGAAGGCTGAATATTGCCTCCTGCCTTCCAGTTTTAGTGGGGATCCCAGGGAAATTTCCAGAGTCACGTCTAAGCCTATCAGTTAATTTTTGATTGACATCAAGATCACATCAAAGACCTATTATATGTGATCATTTTGGCCTATGCTGACTATTTCTAATCAAAACTTGTTTTTGTCTTTTGGTCCCTGATGGCAAGCACTCATGACACCACTGGTTGGACTCCAGGCCAGAGCAGCCCCCACCCAGCTGAAAAACTGGCCCAGGCAGGCTTCTTTTGGTCAGGGCCTCAGCAAAAGGCCAGCATTGACTGGAGGATGATCCTTTCCTGGTGCAGCCCTGCCTACCTGATGCTACATGTGACTGTCTGGGCCTCCTTTAGTCCCAGGTGGCAGGTCCTCAGGACACTGCCGGTAGGACCCCCATCCAGAGCAGCCCTTGCTCAAGACCAACCAGAAGAGGATCCTCACCCAGAGCAGCCCTCGTCTACCTGACATCCAGTGTGCCTTCCTTGGTCTCTTTTGGTCCTGACTGGCAGGTACTCAGGACACCACTGGTAGGATGCTGGAATGGAGCAGCCCCTGCCCAACTGAAAAACCAGCCCAGAAAGACCTCTCTTGGTCCAGTTCCAAGCACAAGCCCAGGACAGAGCAGAGGAGCATCCCTGCCTGGAGCTGCCCCCAGCCCAGGTCTCTTCTGATCCTGGCCTGCAACCCTGAGCCTGGAACATAAAGGTGGAGCAAAATGAGGACCCAGGCAGAAGCAGCATATGGAAGAAAGTGATCATCAAAGAGGAGGTGGCTGATCCAACCCTTTGACTTGCAAGGAAAAACCACCTAGAGAACTGCCTACCTTCCCCATAGGAAATCTCATTTCAGAGATCCAGAAGAAGCTCTTCAAAAATGAAGAATAAAAATAGGAAAGGTTCACCTCAAACCCACAATCCCCTAAAAAAGATGCCATGGATAGAGACCGAGATGAAAACCTTGAAAAAATCATCAGTGATCTGATTACTAAAAGGAACAATGAGCTAAAAGAAGATATAATGAAGTGACTAAGAAAACTCACGAAATGAAAAATTCTATTATCAAAGAAAAAGACATACTCAAAAAGGAAGTAACAGAGCTAAAATCTGAAGTCAATGACATGAGAGGAACCATGGAAAACTTAATAATAGATTAACTTCTATAGAGAATGGAACCACTGTTCTTGAAGAAAGAACCTCTGAAAATGAGGACAGGCTGAGCAAGCTTTAGCGCACAAATGACAAAAGAGAAAAAACACTGATAGAAGATAAACAGAATTTTCAAAATGTCTGGGATGAAATGAGAAGAAACAATGTAAGAATAATTGGGATATAGGAGGAAATCGAAACAAATGAATGGGGTAAGGAACATTCTCAATGAAATAGATAAAGAAAATTTTTCCCATATAAAAATAGTCTGATATGCTCATGCAGGAAGCTTATAGGACACCCAACAGGTCTAATTAAATGAGAAGCTCACCAAGACATATTATACTCAAAATATAAAACAGAGAAATCAAGGCAAGAATATTGAAAGCGGCAAGGGAGAAACACCAAATCATATTCAGAGGCAAACCAATAAGAATCACATCTGACTTTTCAGATCAGACTGTGAAAGCCAGAAGATCATGGAAGGAGATCTTTCAATGTCTGAATGAACACAACATACAGCAAAACTATACACAGAAAAACTCACTTTCAAAATTGAGGGGGAAACAAGAATTTTTCATGATAAGAACAAACTAGCAGCATTTGTGAATAGAAAGCCAGCATTACAAAAAAAAATTCTGAAAGGTAAACTCCAGATAGAACAAGCAAGCATTCCTTAAAACCCACAAACAGGAAATTCAATAAAGGTACATGCTACCAATAGACAACCAAGATAACATAAAACTCACTAAGAAAGCACAATAACTATGAACCACAACCTCATAACTATTCTAACAATGTGAATGGTTTCAATGCATCAATCAGGACACAGACTAGCATATTGTGTCAACAAACAAAATCCAACAATATGCTGCTTATAGGAAACCCATCCTACAGCCAATGACACCCACAGATTAAGGGTGAAAGGATGGGGTGGGGGGAATCTGCCAGGCACATAGATCAAGAAAACAAGCTGGAGTTGCAACTCTTATTTCCAAAAAAGTGGATTTCAAATATAATTAATCAGAGGAGATAAATAAGGCCACTGCATCCTAGTAAAGGGAACAGTACAACATGAAGATACAACCATAGTAAATATATACTCTCCAAACACCAACGCCCCCAACTATGTTGGAAAAATTACTACAAGACGTAAAACCACTTGTGGACCTCAACAAATAGTACCGGGAGACTTGAACACTCTTCTATCACCAATACACAGATCATCCCTGCAGAAAAAAAAGAGAAATCCCCAGGATAAACAACACCATAAATCAAACAGATTTAACAGAGATCTACAGATTATTCTGCCCCAAATTGGCATAATATATTTTCTTCTCAGCAGCACGTACATCCTTCTCTAAAACAGATCATATTCTAGTTCAAAAATGAAATCTCAACAATATAAAAAGTAGATATTATTGCACGTATTCTATCAGACCATAATGCCATAACCTTAGTAATTAACAACAAAAACCATAATACACACATATATATGGAGATTGAATAACATCCTATTAAGTGAATAATGGATCCAAGAAGATATGAGAACAGAAATTAAGGAATTCTTGGTGGAGAATTAGAATGAAGACACAACATATCAAAACCTCTGGCACAGCATGAAAGCATTCTTAAGGGGAAATTTTATAGCACTGAGTGTCTACATTAAGAATCAGGAGAGATCCTACACAAATAAGCTTATGCTCCAACTCAAATCTCTACAAAAGGAAGAAGAATCTAATCCCAAAGCCAATAGAAGAGAGAAAATAATGAAGATGAAAGCTGAAATCAATGAAATTGAGAACAAAAAAACATTAAAAAAGAATCAACAAAAAAGAGCTCATTCTTTGAAAAAATAAATAAAATTAACAGACCCCTAGCTAATCTAACTAAAAGAAGGAGAGAATCAAAGCAAATCAACAAAATCACCAACAAAAAAGTGTGATCAGCATTGACCCCATTGATCAGATTATTATAATATATTTTGAAAGACTGTACTCCTCTAAGTCAGATAATCTGGATGACTTGGATAAATTTCTAGACACATACAACATCCCTAAATTGACACAGGATGAAATTGAACACCTAAACAGCCCAATAACAGGCACTAAAATCCATACAGCTATTAAAAATCATCCAAAGAAAAAAACCCAGGACCTGATGGATTCCCTGCTGAGTTTAATCACACCATTGAAGAAGAGCTAACACCTCTCCTTACTAAGCTATTCCAAGAAATTGAAAAAGAGGGAATTTCCCAAACAGTTTTTATGAAGCAACCATAACTCTGATACCAAAATCCACCAAAGACACATCGAAAAAAGAAAACTACAGACGAATATCCCTCATGAACATCGAAGCAGAAATTCTTAATAAAGTTCTTACTAACCACCTTCAAAAACACAACAAGAAGATAATTCATCGCGATCAAGAGAACTTCATTCCAGGTATGCAACGCTGGTTCAACATATATAAATCAATAAATGTGATTCATCAGTTAAACAGAATTAAGGACCAAAAACATATGATTGTATCAGTTGATGTAGAAAATGTCTTTGATAAAATCCAGCACCCATTTATGCTCAAAACACTAAGGAAAATAGGGATCAATGAGGGCCATATGAGCCAAACTCTCAGCTAGTATAGTACTAAATGGAGAAAAGTTGAAAATATTTCCACGAAACTAGGGAAAAAGACAAGGCTGCCCACTTTCACCTATTTTATTCAATATAGTCCTTGAGACCCTGGCTGGAGCAATAAGGCAAGAAGAAGAAACCAAAGGGATAAGAATAGGAAGGGAGGAAGTCAAATCAAACTATCTCTTTTTTGCTGATGACATGATTTTATATCTGGAAACCCCAAGAAACTCCACCAGAAAACTGCTAGACCTAATAAACAGATTTGGCAAAGTAGCAGGCTTAAAAAACAACTCATAAATCAATAGTTTTCCTATATGCTAACAATACTAGGCCAGAAGAAGAAATCAGGAAATCGGTCCCATTCACAATATCTTCTAAAAGAATAAAATACTTGGGAATTAATCTAACAAGAGAAGTAAAAGACCTCTACAAGGAAAATTATCAAACACTGAAAACAAAAATTGAAGAAGACTTGAGAAGATGGAAAGATGTTCCATGCTGTTTATTAGGCAAAATTAACATAATTAAAATGTCCATTCTTCCAAAAGCACTATCCTGATTCGATGCAGTCCCCATCAAGATTCCAATGTCATTCTTTACAGAATTTAGAATTTGGAATAAGAAGAAACCCAGAACAGTCAAAATATTATTAAGTTAGAAAGATGAAACAGGTGGTTTTGCAATACCAGATCTAAAATTATACTATAGAACTGTTATTAAAAGCAGCATGGTACTGGTGTCCAAATAGGAATGAAGACCAATGGAATAGAATAGAAGACTCTGAGACTAACCCACAAATCTTTAAACATCTGATCTTTGACAAAAGGGGGTCAAAATATAACATGGAGGAATGACAGCCTATTCAACTAATGGTGCTGGAGAAACTGGACAGCCACTTGCAGAAAACTGAAATTAGATCCTTATCTCTCACCTTGCACAAAAAACAAATCTAAACAGATCGAGGAATTAGGAATTAAACCAACTGCAATACAACTGCTAGAAGAAAAATTAGGACCAACACTCCAGCATATGGGAGTTGGCAACAATTTCTTCAACAAGACTCCTAAAGTGAAAGAATTACACTCAAAAATCAATGAGTGGGATGCCATTAAACTAAAAAGTATCTGAACAGCCAATGAAATAGTCAAAGCAGTCAAGAGACAACCTACAGAATGGGAGAGAACAGTAGCCTGTGATTCCTGTGACAGAGGATTAATATCCAAAATTTACAAAGAACTCAAAAAACTCAACAACAAAAACACAAACAATCCAATCACTAAATGGGCCAGAGAGCTAAACAGAAATTTCTCAACAGAGGAAACTGAGGAAACAAAAGAATACATGAGAAAGGTTCTAAATCACTGGTAATCATTGAAATGTAAATCAAAACCACCTTAAGATTTCACCTCATTCTTGTCAGACTGGCAAAGATGTAGAATACAAATAGTAACAAATGCTGAGGGAGATAGGAACATTAGCACACTGTTGGTGGAATTGCAGACTTGTACAGCCACTCTTGAAAACAGTGTGGAGCGCCTCAAAAAATCTAGGGTATCCAACCATATCCACCATATGACCCAGCTATGCCTCTTCTGAGTATTTTCCCACAGAAGTTAGAATAGGTACTTTAGAACAGAATAGCAAAATCTATTTGCATAGCAGCTCAATTTACAACAGCTAAATTGTGTAACCAACCCTGATGCCCCTCACTGATGAATGGATCCAAAAGCTTTGAACTTTTGGTGTGTGTGTGTGTGTGTGTGTGTGTGTGTGAGAGAGAGAGAGAGAGAGAGAGTGTATATACACATACACACACAATGTTGTTCTACTCAACTATTAGAAAAAATCCTATTGCATCCCTTGAAGGGATGGCAATGGAAGAAATCATTCTGAGCAAAGTTAGCCAAACCCAGAGTCAAGGGCTGAATGCTTTCCCTCATTTGCTGAGGCTGGACCTAAACCCAGACTTGTAGGAAAGGTAAACAAACTCATGTATTAGAACCTTAGAACAGAAAAGCAATATGTTAATATTTATGAGATACAGTTGCAAGATACTGTAAAAGATATTTGAACAAGCTATACTGCATGCCTTAACAAAAACATACATGTTTAATCATATTGTCAAATATATTGAAGAATAACAAGAGATGATAGGAAGGTAGGGGAAGGGGAAAGGTTGGAACTGAGATAAAGCAAGGTACAGTCCAAGCATTTATAAGTATGTCACTGTATATACTATATTCATGTATATAAAAATGTTCTTCATAGGTATAAGAGTTATGACACTGTACTTGGGTATTTTAGGAAAAATATAGGACCCAGAAGAGAGGCAAGGGATCAGAGGAGGAAGGTAAGGGGTGCCGGGGGTGGGGTGGATATTGACCAAATTGTATTGTGTGCATTTATGAATATGTGACAATAAAACCCCATCATTATATACAACTATAATGCACTAATAAAAAAATTTAAATCCTGTTCTTACAGATTTATGGTTAGGGAAAGTATGCTTTCTCCCTGTGTTCTGAGAAATGGTCCATATAAGGATTACAAAAGTACCCCCTTCCCCACTTCAGGATAGCCTGTGTTCCTTCTTTCAGCATCTGGAGATGCTTTTCTTCTGTAGGTGCAGGTTGTTTGCTAAAGAACAGAACTTATCCTGTTGACTTAAGCCAGGCAGTGCTGCAGTAAATTCCTTCTTTTTCTTTTCTTTTTTCTTTCCTTATTTATTTATTTATTTTTTAAGAAAGTATGTGGAGGGGCTGGATCGATGGCTCAACAGTTACAGTGCTTGCCTGGCATGCGCTAGGACACAGATTCAAATCTCAGCACCACATACACAGCAAAGTGTTGAACCAATGAAAGCCACATGAAAAACTAAGTAAAATTTATTCTCTCTTTCTTTCTGTTTCTCTTTCTCTCTCTCTCATTGTCCCTCTCTCTTTAAAAAAACAATAAAGAAAAACAAATGAAAGCACGTGGAAGTAGCACAGTGGGCCTAGTTTATAGAATCGTTCCTGTAACCTCGTATTCCCACGGCTCATGTCTATCTGTCTCCTATCACAATCAAGAATAACAGATGACTGCAAGTTCCAGCACAAGGGTTCCCTAAAGCAAAGAAGACCCACCCAAAGGTGTATAAGGGAACACAGGTTGGATGTCCCCCTCATTTGCCCTTATTTGCCCTGATGGGTGCAGGTCCTTCCAGGTAATGTAAATTGACATCACAGGTATGTGTACATTTCTTAATTCTGGGCTTGTTCATTCCATATTATTTCAACATATATGCTGTATTGCACCTACTAAGTATTAAGCAGGAGTAAGAGCTTTGGAGAAAATGATGCACGGCCAGCAGACATGGTCCTGGCCTTTCAGAGGGTTGGTGCTCATCAACTCAGTGTGCTCTGGTGTCATGCCAGTCCTTTATGGCAGAAGTTATTGGTGAATATTTCATTATGAGAGTGAGCAATATCACATGAGAATTGCCCAGGAAAAGGAAGTGTAATGCTTTCATGGAGACAAAGCTCCTGGTTATGCAAAAATCCAAAGGTTATATCATCCAGGTTTTCTTCCTTACAAATAAAAGACGTAAATACATACAGCAGCTAACAGTGGAACAACTAAAGAGCAACTTGGAAACCATCTAAGCAGAGAAGACCATCTGAGTAATGTAATTATTAAATATATAGCAAATTGAAATTGAAATTCTGTTGCACTTCTAAAATATCAAAAATAAAAAAACAGAAGCATTCAGAATAAATTCTGCAAAAATATAAAATCTAATATAAACAACTTTCTGTCAGGTGTTGGAAAACTACAGCACAAACAACAACACTACCATGATCTCTTTTTATAAATAAAGGCAATGTATAAATTATAAGATGCAAAAATATCAAATACGGCCACATCCATCTGTTTCTTATCCATCACTGCTCTTACCATATGACCATTGAGTTGAACACTTGGACAGAGTCCTTGCGACCTTCAAAGCTAAATCCATCTAGACTGTAAGAACAAAATGTCTCTAGCCCCTCATTCTGTATTAATGAGTTGGGAGACCTTAGTGAAATGAATAATCTCAGAAAATAAAAATGTCCAAAATTCCTTCAAGGTAAAGGACTTAGTTAAAGAGGCAGGGGGAGCAACGGTTGGTAAGAATTGTCACAGGAATGGGTCTCTGCAGGGCTTTGCATCTAAATTATTCTAACATCCAACGTTGTCCAACCTGCTCCAGAGCAGAGAAAAGAATAAAATATTTTCCAGTTAATTTCGTAAAGCATAACTTTGATATTAAAACTTAACAAAGCTTTATATGAGAAGCTATCAATCTCATGTTAATATTGACATCAAAATAAAAGAGTAAAACTCTCAGCCCATTTCTATAAAAGAACTATTTTAATATACTATGAATTAAGGATTTATCTTAAGAATGTTAAAAAGTGTCTGCTATACTAGTTCCTAAAATATCATTGATTGATTGGCTCATTGATTGAGCTGCCTTAAAAGATGCATTAAGATGTGGAGAAAACACTGCTAGAGCTGAGACCACAACACTGTGTCCCTGGGTAAGACATTGTGAAGTTTCTGCCAGGACAATTACAGGAAGAACTGGATGAAATAATGGATACCCACTATGTGGACATGATCTTTACCACCCTGGGACACCCTCAGGAAGAAGCGGGGGTGCAGAGGAATGAAGGAGAAGACACATAATCAAATATATAGATTGTTTTTAAAAAGGCATTTGGCACACACCTGTAATCTGAGGAAGGAAAATCACAAATTCAAGTCCAGCCTGTTTCAAAAAAAAAAAATGTAGAAGCTGGAGATGTTGCTCAGTGGTAGAGTAGCCCTGGGTTCAATCCCAGTACTAAACATACACACACCAAAAAAAAAAAAAAGACATTTGGTAAAATTTAGCATCATTATTCCTTAAACAAATAGGAAAAAGTAGAGATTTCCTTAATAAGACAAACAATATCAGACTCAATGTTGATAAATTCTGGTAACAACATCTGGGCATTACCTACTACTGTTCTGGAAGTGCCAGCCAGGCAGTAAGACGAGACACAAAATTGGAGCACCAGGTTCCCTGACTTCTGCTGTGGTCTGGGTAGTATACTGACCTTTCTCTCTGACCCAATAGTTTCCTGTCTCCTGACAGATCTGTGAATTCTGGCAGGCAACTCATTAGTTCACAGTTAGGCAAAACCTTTACATACGAGGAAAAATTTGTTAACTTTCTTTCCGTACAATTTCTCCATTTTGTAAAATTAGGAATAAAACATAGCTCATAGAAGTTTGATGGATTATGTAAGCAAAGTGAATGGCACATGTAAACAAATACAATGTTCATTCCATTCCTTCATTTCGAGATTTTTTTTATTAAATAAATTGCATTGGAGTATGTGTTAGGCAGCAGTATATTACTGTGATGGAATAGTTGGAATAATCAACTGTGAAAGAGAAAAGGTATGTTTTGGCTCACAGTTTTAGAGGCTTTAGTCCTTGATCGGTGGTCCCACCTGGTCTTGTAGTGAGGCTGCTCATCTTGAATGATAGAAGAAGCTGATTACCACATGGTGGCCAGGAAACAAGGAGAGAGGGAAAAAGGGACAGGGGTCCCACAAGCCCATTCAAGGGCACATCAGTGACCTAAGACCTCCTGCTGGGTCTTGCCTTTTAAAGTTTCCACCACCTCCCAGTTGCACCGAGCTGAGGACCAAGACTTTCACACACAGGTCCTTGGGGGACACCCCAGACCCAAGGGTCAGTGGAGTGGGCAGATTCTTTTCAGTTCATGCTTCTTGTCCCCTCCCTCATCAGATCCTTTCTGTTCTTGTGCTGTTCTTTTCAGCCACTCTGAACTCAGGCTCCACGGCCAGCAAGAAGACCAGCTGCCTTGCTATATGTCTTTACCAAATCCCCAAAGTCATCAGAGTGCTACCATGATCCCTGAGACTTTCTCGGTTCCTGGAATAAAATTAATCACAATTAGTTGATTGATTGTTGATGACATTCTCCAGCATACACTCTTCCTATTTTGTAACAAAATTTAACAAAAATAAATGGAAGTAAAAAATACCTATGGAAATAGCATTCTCTCTCCACAAGCATTGTGGCTATGTAGATGGTGCCATTCTTGTGTAACTCCTTCTTCCCTCTCCCCAGAAACAAGATAATCTTACTTCCTATGATCCCTGCTGTTTTCTCCTTTTGCTGCAGAAGTGTATACCTACGTAGGATATCCAGTTTTGGTTTGTGCTTGAGAATTTACGTAGCAGCGTCTCTGTAACGTACCCCCTTGCACTCTGCCTGCTGCTGCTCTTGATGCTCTGGAGAGTTGCCTGGGTCAGTACCCACAGATCTGGCTCACTTGCCTTCTTCACAGGGAAGCACTGCAGGAGCACAGGATCATCTTCATCTCCACTCCCAGTCAAGGGACAGGCAGGTTCTTTCTATGAAGACTAGCGCCATTTTCCAAACAGAGAAAATTGGGCAGCATGGGCATCAAATAGTAAGAAAATCTCTACTTTTCTCTTTGCACCAAGAAGGATACAGTCATTTGGATTGACTACAGTGGTTAAGTATGCCTTTTGAGATTTTTGCACAACAAACTAAATTTACCTCCTAGCCATTATCTCCCTGGGAAGTTAATAGAAGGTCAATTACACCATAACAGTGTAATTGATGGAACTTGGCAGTATTCAAACATTTTTCTTTTTATTTTTTCGCTACTAAATTCAGTTGTTTCCTTTGTGAGATTTAAACCCCCAACTGAAGCCAGTTTCCTCCCGTACTCCCCCGTGTCCTTGTTCACACAGAAGAGGAAATTTCTTCCGGCCCATTGTGTTTTGGTCTGGAAGGAAATACTGAGGGCTTTCTGAGTATTTCATTTGCCAAGAATATTATCAGTAGCTTTAAAGCAGTTATTCCCAGCTGAAGAGAGGGCTCTATTCCCCCACCCCAAGAGAATGTTGGCAACTCTGCAGACTCTTCGAGTTGTCACTCTGGAGTAGAAAGTGTTACTGGCACCTACTGGGAAGAGACCAGAGATGCTCAGAAGCACCCTAAAATACACAGGACAGGCCACTCCTCACCCCATTCATCCCCCAAAGAGACCAATCGGTTCCAAAGGTCACCAATTGGTGCTGATGCTGAGAAACCCTAGTTTACAGAAGCAGGAGCCAAGATCATAGCCCTCCTCTGCTGTCTCTGCTTCAGGAGAGGACTGACTGGAGCCTCCTTGACCGGTGCTGGATGGGGACATACTCTCAAGGCAAGTGGAGCATTCTTTCTCACCCCCTACTCAGACCTGGATACCACCCATGGAGGGTTGAATTCCTCTCCTTTATAACTTCTCAGCCCTACACCCTTGTGTCCTCTGGAGGTGGAGAACAGCTGGCTTGGTTCAGCTGGGAAACTCAGCATGCTTCATCTTCCAGAGTTCAGGGCTCTCTGCAGCCATTGAGCTGACCTCCAAGAAGCAGCAACCATGGGCCGATTGCACAGAGGAGAGCAGGTAGGATCAGTGGTTGGCCTGCCAGCCAGCCTGCTCAGGTCTGGTTTTGTTTGATTGAAACCAACTCTCTGAAGAGATGACCCTGGAGCTGGTGACATTAATCATAACCCCAGATGACTGTCCACAAACACCTGGCAGGCTGAGTTAAGGGCAGCACAGTACAGCAGTGCAGGGTGGTTCTCCTAGCTGGCCCATGTGAACTTGGGCAAGCCACTTGCCACATCAGACCCCTCACAAAGCTGTGTGTTCCCAAGCTGCAGACTTCTAAAGCCTCCCCGAAAGGGGAGCAGGAGCTCCTCTGGGATGAACCTTAAAGACAGACATTCTAAAAACAAGATGCTTGATTAAACTGTTCAGATAAGTTTGGTTTTCATTTTAAATTGCATGATCTTTTTGGTGCTTAGGATCTGCAAAGGTCTTACTGGAGCCTTGGCTACAGGGGATGTCAGATTTTCTGAGTGTCTGCTTCTCTAGTGGGCCTTTCTTTCTTCCCTAGAAGAGTGCCTTTCTTCCACTTCCTGCCAACCAGGTCTGCAGAGGCAAAATGTGCAGCTCAAAAGCTGGGTGTTGAGAGCTGATGCTGAGGATGACAAGAGCTGAGCTCCACGTTCCTCTAGCCACAGAGACTAGTAAACGACCAGACCTTGACGTGAGCTGGCCAAGTGGAGGACAGCTCAAGATCTTCAAAAGTGTCATTAAAAGAAGTACTTTTTTGGGCTAGAGTGGTGGCTCGGCAGTTATGGCGCTTGCCCCACATACACGAGTACACGGGTTCAAACCCCAGCACCACATACACAACTAAGTGTCAGAGCAACAAAAGCGATGTGAAAGGGTCTATATAATTTTGATTCTCTCTTTCTCTTTCTCTCTCTCTCTCTCTCTTTCTCTCTCTCACTGTCCTTCTCTCTTTAAAATAAATAAATAAATAAAGGAGTTCTTTTCTCGAACCTGGAATGATGAAAGTCTAGACATACTGTGAGAAGGAAGAGTAGCCCTCAGGGAGCAGCAGAAACAGCCTACGGAGGGGACAGGCAGCGTCAGCAGAGAGTGGCTTTGGCTGATGGCCAAATTCAATCATGTTGAAATAGATGTCTAAATAAATTGACAAGTAGTACGTATAATACGATAGACAGTAACACGTGGATATGTGGGACCACGTGAGGGAAGGCGTCTCTGAAGAGACCATCTAAGAGATGTCTCAGGCAGTGCGAGTCCAAGCCAAAGCCCCATGATGGCCTCAAATCCTCCAACAGGAACAAGAGCAGAGAAAGTTGAGGCAAGGGTGGATTGGATGAGGAGAGAATGTTAAGAGATGGATTCTGAGGGTTAACAAAAGTCCTATTAAGTAGGCTCTGCCAGACCATGGCAGCAATTGAGTTTTTCTTTTAAGGGAAATGGAATTCTTCTTAAGCAGAGGACTGGTGTGATCCAACTTTGATTTCCTTTTGTTCTTTTCTGACTGACTGCTCTGTGCTGTAGAGATAATGGTTTGTTGAAGGTGAGGTTAGTAGCAGACAGGCCAGCAATCACATGGAACGGACATGATGGTAGCAACAGGAAGGAGCAGATATGGCACCAGGAAGTGCATGGGTACAGGCCGCAGTGTGGAAGTAGAGGGGTCACCCTCTCAGTTTGGAGAAGGACCTGCGGAGGAACAGAGCAGAATCAAGTCCGATTCCACACACAGTTTTCTACTTGAGCAACGAAACCAGCATTAACCGCAAAGTAGGAAGGCTGAAAAGAGCCCGTTAGCTTCAGCCTTGGGCACACTAGGCTTGAGAAAGATGCCCAGTGTATGGCCCCCCAGTAAAGCTACGAAGTCCTGGAGTATCACAACCTGGTACTCAGGAGAGGGGTCAAGATAAGCTAGAGCTCTGGGGCTGCCAGAAGACTGGGGAAACTGGAGGCCCAGAACAGAATTTCTAAAGTAAGACCAAGTTAGGAAGGAACTTCAAGTATTTCAACTCATGAGGTTCTTTTGACAGAAAACAACTTCCAGACAATGGGGCTGTCTGCCATAAAAGAGAGGAAATTCTTCTTTTACCTTCCACTGGCTTCCTCAGGAAACAGCCACAATCTCAGTCTCTTCTGCTAAGGGCCTGCAACGCCGCAGCGCCTGCGCTTCCTGAGACTCCATGTGCTTAACGTTTGTTGTGAATGGAGCCCTAAAATTTTACCGCCTTCTATAAACATTTATTGTTTTTCTGGGTTTCCGACACTGAGCAGAAAGGACTCATGCTCCATAGCATATTCTGTGAAGTATGGCAATCTGGAGACATGGGAAGCATTAAGAACAGGAGCCTTGTTGCATTGCATAGGTCTCAAGAGGAAGAGGTGTGGGTAGAAAACCATCCCTACATCCGTTTCCACCTCCGGCCACTGGACTTTCCACGTCCCTCCTGCAGCTTTGCTGGCAGCCCAGCTCATACACACTCTAGCAACATATTTCACTTCTTTTATCACATAACTCAAATCTTATTACTTGTTCATTGTACTGCTGCTGGGATTCATATTTTTATAACCATTTTCTCAAATGCTGGGCACTTTATAAATGTATGACTTTTATTGCAAATCAATAAATTTTATCCACCTATTTCTCAGCAAGGGACATATTTTAGTGAATAAACTATGCTATTACTTTTAACTTTTTAATCCAGAGGAAATTTTAAATATATTTAAGAAAAACTCTTAGGGCAAAGCAAAAATGAGCAGACAGAGAAAAAGAATGGAGAATTTTTTTTTTAAGAGAGAGAGAAGGACAGTAAGAGAGAGACAGAGAGAATCAATTTTTATTGACTTTTTTGCATGGCTTTCATTGCTCTGACACTTAGTTGTGTACGTGAGGGCTGGGGTTTGAACCCATGTACTTGCTCATGCCGGCAAGCACCCCTCCAGCCCCCAAGAATGGGGAATTTAAGAATAGAACGGAGTCGTGTGTATAAAGCATGGATTTTCTCCAGCACTGCATTGGATTACATGAACCAAGAGGGTTTGCTTTTTCTTTTTCAAACACTATTGAAATGGTTGTTTTATTACTAATGTGGATGGCGATTTTTCCTGCTACTGACCTCCACGGAGGACATTCAGTGTGTGGGCATGCTTGGTTATCACAAGGAATGAGTAGGCACATTGACATCCAGGGAGGGGGAGGCAGGGCTGCTGATGGACATCCTGCAACACACAGGATGATATCCCTCAGCAGGTGACAACCCAGCTCACAATGGTGACAGTGCCAAGATTCTACAACACCAGTTTAGGAATAGGGCTCGGAGATTTTGTCCTTGCCCATGCCAAGCCATGCCCGCAAAACATGTTTTAAGCTTTTTGTTTATTTCCATTTTTAATTTACAATACATCACCAATGATGCATTTTGGTAGAATTTCAAATAAGCTAATAATATTATCCATCCCTTGGGGAAAATGAATAACCAAATAACGTTGATTTATCAAAATGTCAAGGAATGGTTCAACTCTAATTATAGCTTACAAACAGATTAGAAAACTCAACTTCAACCTAGAATAGTCTCCAAAGCTAAACCTTGGGACATAATTGTTGCTGAGGAATGTATTTAACACTGGTCTCTTCATAAACAAATGGTCAGATGATTGAGCAGCCATGATGTTGTGAGATCAATCAAAAGAATTGAAAATGGTTAATCTGTTTACTGTTTTAAAAGTGCAAATCCCCCAATTTTATTTAGTTGGGCAAAGCATTTGCATATCATTTTAAGAAAATTAGCTACTACTTATGCTCTGAAATTATGTATACTATCTTGGGCTGTATTTCTTTAGTGATGCATAGTTCTTCTACTGATTTTGGAAAGCAAAAGTTTGCTTAGAGCAGACATTAGAAGATCAAAACTCTTCAAATTTCCTTAAATACAAATAGTGAGCTATGGGGTGTCTAGAAGCATAAAGACACAAATCAGTGTGTCCCAATGTGTAGGCTGAGCCACCCCAAGATCTGCAGAGTATGTGGGCAGGTCTTGTCTTTATGTGCACCACCACCAACTATTAAATAGTTTTAAGAAATTGATAATTGCTAACATTTATTGGGCAATGCCTATGTCCTAAAAACTAAAATGTGTCACATTATTTAAGTTTCCTAAGGAACCTCCTTAGGAGGTCAAACTTCTACCTCAAAGACAAGGAGCATGGTGCTTGCTCAGCCACTTTGGTAACTTACTCCAGGCCACGTAGCTGCCCCGAAGCAGAACTGGGCCTGACTCAAGCCAGAGCCCTTCCCCAATCTGCTGTGTGTAAAGTCTCTATGATTGTTAGACAACAACTTGGAAGTGCTCTAGCTGAGCCTAGCTAGAGCATTCCTCTGTCACCATGACCTTTCTCAAGGTGTTGAAAGACGAGACTCCATGCAAAGTTTTAACTTTGGAAGGACCGAGAATCATGATAATAAATCTTCTCTCCTTGCATTTATTTGTGTATATCAATTATTCATGCAGTGTTAGAGATGGTTGATGAGATCTTCAACTCATACAAGCACATTCAGTAACTTAATCATCGATCATGAGACAGCACACAGGTCCACCTTTGTCTCTAGTTTTAACTTTCCACTTCAATTAATACCTTTTCAGACATATTACTGTGCCTGTTAAAAATAAGTAATTGTTTTTTGCAGAGCTGTATAATTTAATTGAAGCAGGATATGTGTCTCCCCTATAGACTAGTTAGGTCGCCATCCATTCTTCTGTGTGATGAGAATATTAGTACTCCAAACAGCAAAAATCCATCAGCTCTGAAGCTGGGGCAGCAGTAGAAGGTATTGGTGGTTCCTAGGTGGCAATGGAAGGGGTGCTGTGAATACCACACAGAGTGTCTAATAAATAATATTTTCATTTAGTAATGTATCATAAACCGATTTTTTGTTATTGCTGTTTTGTGGTACTGGAAATCAAACCTAGGCCCTTACCCTTGCTCGGCAGTCACTCTGCAACTGAGCTACTTCTCCAGCCCTTTTTACTTTGAAATGGGACCTTTCTAAGCTGCCCAGTTGGCCTAGAACTTGTGAACC
Organism: Aplodontia rufa; assembly: GCA_004027875.1. Classification (NCBI taxonomy): domain Eukaryota; kingdom Metazoa; phylum Chordata; class Mammalia; order Rodentia; family Aplodontiidae; genus Aplodontia; species Aplodontia rufa. The sequence goes on from PVKS010009261.1 coordinate 49,645, forward strand.
TCCTGCATTCGCCTTTTGAGGAGCTGGATTACAGATATGTGCCACTGGGCACAGCTCCACAATTACTTTTCCATGAGTTTAGAATTATTTCATAATAGGATTATGAGTGGTTTTGTGTTCCCAGTATACTGTTATTCATTTAATCGATTCCCAGTGTTACATATTTAATTTTCTTAGTGTTTGTTACCATATATACTATAAGATGAACATCTCCCTTTAAAAAAATGTTCATACAAGCAATCCTATCTTTGAAGATAAACTCCTAAAAATTAAACTTCTGAATCAAAAGGTATAAAAAATTTTATTTTAAAAACCATACTAACAGATCTACAAATATGATACTATTAATTCCCTGCCATTGAGAGTTTGAAGGTGCCTGGTTCCCTGTAATCTCAATACTGAGTGTTATGTTCACCTCTGGCGGAGGGAAAGGAAAATTGGTTCATCATAGCCCCATTCACTAAAGCCCAAATCAGACAGAGAAGACAAGCACACTAAATACATGACAGTAGGAAATAGATTCTATTAATTGTGGAATATTTGAGTAACTTAATTTTATCTTGACACATTTGAGACCGCCGTGCCCTTGAGTATTGTTCTACTTACAGACGTGTCTTTTGAGATCCACAAGTGTTTTTTTTTTTCAAAGTGCCTAGTAGATACACTGTTGGTAGTCCTGAGTTGGGTACAGGTGGGACTGGATGTAGAATTATATAAAGTTAAATCAGTTAATGACAAATTTGGCCATTTCTAAATTCCCTTTTAATTTCATTGAGGTGTTAGTTTTAACTCTTTTCTAATACCAACTAATCTGTCTTTTGGTCAAACTTACTAATAAAACTTACTAATAATTATTTAATTTTAGTAGTGATACATTAGTTAAAGCTTATGATGTACTTTATTAGGTCAAATATTTTCCTAGTACTTTACATTTATTAATACATTTAATCTTCACCATCATGTCAAATAGCCTCCCTCAATAAAATCCTTTAGTTTTATCTTACTGTAAACCTTTGTGCCATTACATTCTCCATGTACCAGCTGATACTTTGACTTAGTTTTCAAAACATGTGCTTATATTTTAAAATGAGAAGCTTCAATGAAAAGGACATCAAGTAAATAATAGCACATGGCTGTCTGAGGGATCATGAAAGGGATTGGCAAGACAGTGAAATCTGAGGGCTGTGACTCAAAAGGTGACCTGCAGCCAGCCTGAGGAGCTGTTCAACTGGAACTTTCTAGGCCAGTGGCTCCAGGGAGGGCTGCAACTCTGCTCTTCTAATGGTTCCCTGGTGGCTCACTGCCTCTGCTCTGTGGACTCAGCGTGGGGGAGAGGAGTTGAGAGCCTGTCAGCTATTTTGGCAAACCATCAGTGGGTGTGGAACACCAGGGAGAGTGGGTGTGGAACACCAGGGAGAGTGGGTGGAGCCCTGGTCTGCACTCCAGCGCATAAAATGCTAACTGCTTTCATAACTGGGATGATGCAAAATCAGCATCCATAATGCGACTCAGGAAACTCCTGGGACTCCCTTGTCTTTCTGTTGATGCTGAATCAGGAAAATTCAAAACTACTTTAACCCCAAAGACAGTTCGACAACCAACGTGATTTGCATCAGCTCCAAGCAACGGTTTCGCTTTTGTTGCATGAGACCTTTCCTCCAGCCGGAGCCTGCAGCATGTAACTTCAATGAAGGCAACAGAATCCAGCTTCCCCCGTTAAGGAATTAGTTAATGCAGTCTTTTCTTAATTATCTTTTAATCCTACCTTTGAATTCCTAACTTGTCTTATTGGATCAAATGTGTTCAGATTGCAATAAAAACCCTTTCCTCTCCGCTAGACAATCAGACCCATTCACCTCATCAGCTCCGAACTTGTCAGCTAAAACAAGGTGACAGCGTCTGACATTACAGGGCTTGCTACAGTAAAGGTCAAGCAGCCATTCATGTTCCACAGCTGCCACGTCTGCTTCATAAAATATTCATCCACGTTATGTCGTTCTTTATTCAGCTGCCAAAAAATGAAGCAGCCGCGGACCCTTCCAGTCACCCGAATGCCGCTGTAGCTGCGCAGGCACATGCGACTACTGGGTGATGAATTCAGAGGGTGGATGTGACCAAGGCCCTTGCATCTCTGCCACAGCTGTAACCACAACTGGCTGAAAGTTGTCAACCAGGGCCGTCCAACATTCTCGGCTTTCCTTCATCCACAGCTGCGAGAACAAGAGCGTTCACAAGGTAAGTGATGAACTTTACCATCTTAACCGGTTTTGTTTTGTTCTTCCTTTAAAGAGAGAGGGACTGTGAGAAAGAGAATCAATTTTTATTTAGCTTTTCGTGTGGTTTTCATTGCTCCGACACTTAGCTGTGTACGTGGTGCTGGGGTTCAAACCCAGGTCCTCGCACATGCCAGGCAAGTGCTGTAACCGCTGAGCCACTGCTCCAGCTCCCATCTGAACCACTTTTAAGTGAACTGTTCTGTGAGATGTAAGCTCACTCACATTGATCTGCGGGTACCACCCCCACAGAGCTCCTGAGCTCTCTTGCTTTGCAAAACAGAAACATTGGGCCATGAAGCAACTCCCCATTCCTGGCTCCAGCTGGCACCCAGCGGCCACCATTTTTCTTTCTGTTTCTATGACTTTGCGTCCTATACACGAATGGGATCATACTACATTTGTCCTTTTCCATCGGACTCATCTTACTCAGCATAGTGTCCATGATGCTGTTTGCTGGAGCTCACATCCTTGTGAAGATTAAGGAATTTCCTTCTGCATGCACATGCTATCTTGAGTTTATCCATCCAACTGCTGATGGGCTTGGGTTACATCTACCCCAACTGTTACCAGCAATGCTTCTGCTATGCACGTGGATGGGCAAATGGCTCTTTAAAACCCTCTTTCTGGTTCTTAAGTACATAGCGGCTGAATCTTTTGGTAGTTTTGTTTTTGAAAAACTACTGTACTCTTCCCATAGTAGCTGCACCATTTTGCAATCTCACCAACAGGAGGAGTCAATTTCTCCATATCTTCACAAACATTATTATTATTAATTTAATAACAATCCTAGTGAGTACAAGGAGGTATCTCAATGTAGAGAAAGAAATACATTTTTTTAAAGAAGTAAAAGCTAACGTGGAGACAATGTGAGGAGCAGAGCTGAGGATCTATCCAAGGGCACCTGAGGCACAGAGGGCACAGAGCTGCTCCGGGGACTTTAGGAGCACTGCAGAGGCTGCTCAAGAAAGCAGACGCTGCTGCTCTGCCGGCCGGTAACCTTTGCATAACCAGGGTCACCAGCTTGGGCCTGGCTTTGAGCCCCTCAGTAGTCAACACTTCCAGAGGACTTGAGGGTTCAGCAGAGAAAACAGCTAAGGTACTCTAGCCACAGGTGGACAGGACACACTGTGGGATTTTCAAAGCATCTCGTCCATCATTACCACTTCTGAGAGTTCCACATGTTTGAGTAACTCCACAAAATTCCCTCCCTAATTCTTCCTTCAAGCTCCATGGAGCATAAACAGACTTCTCTCTTGGCTCCAAGTGGAAAAATGAATGAGGATAATTATGAATTAAAACCATGTATATCAGTTACTGATGGGATAATACTACACAAACACACACACACAAACACACATCACACATGCACACACACACACGTACATTTGCAAATTTGTTGGCTTAGAAAAATGATCTTTTATTGTCTTGAGACATAAGCCGGCTGGGACATAGCTACTCTTGGTTGAGCAGCTCTGCTTCAGTCTGTCACCTCTGGAGTGGACCAAAGGATGCTTGGGTTTGAGTGAGTCTTGCTCATGCCTCCCATCCTTCTTGGCTGAGTGGTCTTGCTAGGGCGCATGCACCCTTGGGGACACGAGGAGCAAGCAGAAGTCTGCAGAGCTCAGAACTGCCTCACTGATACTTTCTGAGGGCTCTTGGCCAGAGCAAGTCTGGTCAGCAAATGGAGGCCAAAGCAATCGGAAAGCAATGCGTGTGTGGAAGAACGAAGAGCAGGGGCCGAGCAGCTATCGCCCCAGATACCACCGACTTCTTTGCCTTTCTGGGTGCGACTCCCTGCAGAATTTGAAATTTGAGCTCCATGGTCCACGAATCCTGGGCCAGGGAGTGTTGGGGTGTCTTGATCTCCCCAGCTGCACGCTTATTCTCTTCCTTTTCCTATCACCATAAAGCTGCAGTTGCTCTCAAATTAAAATAATTACTGACTTCCATAGAATTAGAAAATTTTAAACTGTGTGCAGACTAGTAAACACACCTCCTTTTCCTTCTAGAAGAACTTTTCCTGTGTGCTCGCTGAGGTCCAACTTCCTTTCTGTAGCTCTGAGAATCATGAACAGCAGCCTCTGGTCATCTGCAAGAGCACAGGAATCTTCCAAATGGCAAACTAGTCACCTGAGATGCATGCAGAAGTCCACGCGAAACTCATTTTCCATACCAAAAGTGCATCCTTAGAACAATACAAATAAATTCTCCACTTGCCCCCAGTCTTGGGTACATGCATAAAATGTGCTGGTTTTGCAGGAGAATTTAAATTAATAGACGTGACCTTCCAGTGACTAGCCCTGCATTCTCGTAAATTTTTTCTGTTTGCTAACAATGCTCCAGTGAGAGACACTCGGAGAGTTCCTAACATGATAACCCACAAATTTGGGATGCTTCTTATAATTCTAGGAGTCTATTAAAAATAAAATAAAGCCAGGACTGTAACTTGCTTTTGGGGTGGTGTTATTGAACACTCCACAGTGCCTTGACGAACCGCTAGGAATACTTCCCACAGACCCAGCTGCGCGAATGGCATTGCTGGTGGGGAAATGAGAAAGTTTCCTTATGCCTTTGTAGCCCAGGCTGCAACACTGATCCTTCAATGTTCATTTCTTTCTGTTTTCCTGGATGCGGATGGTACTGGAGGCACAGCAGCGAGAACTTGACAGGAAGAGAATGTTTAAAACCAGGCACAATGTCTTTGTCCTCTCTGGCCCACCAGTTCATTTGCAAGAATCCATCAGCCTCCGAAGTCAGCCCTCAGCTTTGGTTCACAGCTTGGTTCACACTTCCTAAAATAAAGCCAATATCCCTGGTACGCAGCATATTAAAATCTGCAAATGCGTGTGGCTGAAGAGTGATATCTAGTGGAGTTCCCCCAGTGCAAGACACCTGCCTTCGGAGTCACTGAACCTTCTCTTTATTCTGATGCCCAAACTCCAAACAGCAGAGGAAGATTACTGGCAGAGTCACCACCGGCACTCGGAAGCCAGCTCAGCCTGATCACAGGGCTGAGGAGCTGTGACTGTGGGTGTTTCTGCTGCTTGCTGGCCTTGGAGGCTCCCACTTCCAGCTGCAGCACTTCTGTGGCCAGCACATGCCACATGCTACCTGTGGAAGTAGTTGGGGCACAGTGAGGGTCGTGTTGATGTCACATCCTCTCCTGGCTCACGTAGCAGCTTCATTTGCACGGACTGCGCTGATGTGGGAAAGTGAATCAGCGTCTCTCCGCCTCAGTGTGCTCATCCTTTAAACAGAGACAGAAATAGCAAGCATTGTGTCTGACTCTAGTGAGGAAATAGATGCATTGATATACGAACAATCCTATGGGAGCACAAATGAGCACGGCCTTAATCCAAATCCAATTTCATTTTTTCTTTGTCCTTTTCCAACATATTCTCTGGGAGTCGCCTTTCGTTCCTCATTAAGAGGAAACTCAGTTTCTACTTTCAAGGTGATCAAGAGCTATCCAGGGAGAGGGTAAGGCTGTGATGGAAATATAACTCAGGCCCGTGTTCCAGGGCTCCAGCTCCCAACTGCAAGGTGTCGGTTCCAAGGTTCCAAGGTGCCTCCTGGAGCAGCCTCACCTGGCTTGGGGAACAGGGGTCCTCGTCATCATTCTCCTACTCAGATTGCCCCTCTTTACAAGGTTTAGGGGCTCAAGCAGCATGCAGTGGTTCTGGACTGTTCCAGAATGGAGAAAATTTTACAGGACCTGGGTTCACTCTAGTAGCATGGAAGAATCTGGGAAAAAAACCTCAAGCAGAGACCTTTATCTAGCCCTGTTATGCCTATGTGGGAATGCTGTCCTGTAGGCGCTCCAGGCCTCAGTCTCCATGACCACCATTGATAGCACCTCCACAAGGAGCCTCCAAGCCTGGTCTCCATGACCAATGTCCTCAGCCCCTCCACAGACTCCAAGCCTGGGTCTCCATGACCGACATTCTCAGTGCCTCCACAGGGAGCCTTCAAGCTGGGTCTCCATGACCGACGTCCTCAGCACCTCCACAGGGGAGACCCTCTCACAGGCCACTTCCCAATTCCTTGTTGTCTGTCCCACTTCTTTCTTTATTTCCCTAGTCCAAGTCCCCTTGGCTTATCTCACATACTTTTCCTGGAAATTTCTCCCAATTCTGCACACTGTAGCCACATCATCTTAGTTTTTAAGACCCATAATCTTTGTGATTTAAAATAACTCTACATGCATAATAAGATGGTAAAAATCCACATACTTTTAGTACTTTTTCAGTCATTTGTCCAATTCACTGGACAAATATTAATTAAATCTATTAGGTTAAAAACATGGAGAATAATTAAAAGGCCTACATTTTAAGGTGCTGAAATATTACTTGATGACACACAAAAGAAAAATGTGATTTGAACAAAAGGCCAAGACAAACATGGGAGAGAAGCCAGAAGGAGGCATCTAGCCAGAAACCAGCAGGACGTGCCTGGGAGGAGGGTTGGGGAGAGACATGGGGGAAATCTTCTTGGAGGAGTAACATTTGGTTGAATGACCAAGGATAGCAAGCAGTCAGCCAGTTGAAATGGAGAGATTCCAGTCAAGGGAGGTTGTCCCAGCAATTAATCTTAAATTAACACATATTTCAAGCAACTATAGATTTTTTTTGTTTTATTTCATATAAGAAAGGTTTCTTTCATTCTTTATCAGCATCTCAGCATCTGTAAATTAGCAGGTGCTCTTTAAAGAGAAAATAAGTCCCATGTCTTTCTAAGAAAGATGTCATTGACACCACTTGGAAAGGTCTTTTTCTTTAGGTGTCTGAGTCAAGGGAAGGCTATTGGGGACTGAACCCAAGGGCACTTTGTCACTGAGCTGCATCCCTAGCTCTTTTTTATTTTAAAACAGGGTCTCATTAAGTTGCAGAGGGCCTTGCTAAGTTCTGAGGTTGGCTCTGAACTTGTGATCCTCCTGCCTCAGCCTCCTGAGTTGCCTGGATTATAAGCATTAGCAACCATGCCCAGATTGGAAGGATTTCTATAAGTTAGTTTCCAAGGTTGATAGATTCATGTAATCAATAGATTATGATTAAAAGTAGAAGCATTGAATATTTTTTTCTTGCCATCCTTCTGACTAGGATTAGGGTCTATTTTCCTCATCATTATGTATGCCCAGAATCTAGCATCATGCCTGACCAGGGTAGACAGTAGAGAAGCATCCTATGACTGGACTAATTAATAATCAGTAAGTTTGACCGTTAGATGACTATACCTGAATGGTTGAAAATTCTGAACCTGACCAATGCCTGTCTTGCCATCCTGAGGTCTTAGCAAAATCTGAACATGTAGTAAAACTCTATGTTCCAGCCATGTAAGAATCAGTATGTTGGGAGGTTACTGAGTTATGATCAAGGGGTTATGGAAAACACAGCACATGGGACTTCCAGAATCAAACTCTCCTTTGGATCATTTCATGTCTGCCTCTGCATTTCCACCGAGGTCACATGTTGAGGACGATGGTGATTCCAGCTGGAAGGAGCCTGGATCTCTGAATGACCAACCACAGATCTCCCACCCTTCCTTCCCTGTCAATGAAGAAGCCACTGCAGAAAAGTAGAGAATGCTTACACTCAAGATGACAAGCACATAAATGATTTTTAATGACATATCATTATTTTGATGCATGATAATGAAGATTTTCCATTTATGGCAAGTTTATTTTCAGAAGTGAAATGGAATTTCCTTATCAAATAAATGCATTTGACTGAGAGGAGTTGACTTAAAAATATTAAATAAACAATAATGTAGACTTTAATATGGATGGAGATATGACCAAATAATACTCACAGGCAGAATTCCAGGAAATACTGCACCAGAGTTCCCTTGTAGACATCAGCGGCTATATTGGGCTCTGATTTCTGAGTCCATGTTCCTATGTGTGGGCAGAGAAAGGATCCTTCATGTGGAAGGCAAATCTGTCAGGGTAAAGTTAGGGAAAGCAGGAAGCATTCAAGGTTTTTCAACACAGAGTGTTCATATGAAGAATTAGCTTCCAGGGTGTTGGAACCTGAAAATCTACAAGGGAAGTTTGAGATGATAGTGATGGGACTTGCACCCTTAGGAAGAAGAAGATGCGGGCTACCCCTCTGTGACTAAGGGGGCGAGGGGAAGAAATGGAGTTCTAGGAATCTAGAACCTTTGAGGAGCAGTCTGCAGACCTGGGTCTCAGCCCTGAGAGGCAGGACTCGCTGGTCCTGACACCTTAAACCAGCAGACCCTTCACCTCGTAGCCACCAACCCACTGTCATGTGGGTGTGTCCTGTCATTCTCTCTGTACCCACAGATTATGGATCAAAACCAATCATAAAGGCAATAACATTAACTATTAAATAGTAACAAGCAGCACATGGGGACTACATTTAATGTTATTGTCTATGTTAAGTTCTTTTCGTAGATTTTCTCTCTTAATTTAAAAAACACATCCATGGAGTAAAAATAATTAGTCCAGAGTCCTCATTTTTATAGCAGAGGAAAGCATAACCCTAAAAAGGTTAGAATTTGTGCAAGGTACCAACATGGTGGTGGTGGACCTGGACTTTGAAAACCAGGCTCTTATTCCAAAGCCTTCTTCTAAACATGTACCTGTGCCTAAGCCTTCAATTACAGGTTTTTCTTAGAGTACCTTATAGTAAATCCAAGCAAAGGAATGTTGTACAATTGTAGAACAGGTTGTGAAAATATGTTATAGCAGTATGATTATTTATATGAAAAGAGAGTTGTGGAAGGGACTTTCAGAAAAAAAAATAGACTGAGAAAGAGAATGGACACTCATCACATTTTTCTTAAAACTATTTTTAGAAGATTAAATAAAGATTATCTTCTAATGAGCGATTAGGGGTGGTTATTATCTTTTGGAAATCTATGTATACATTTATAAAACAATGTGTTACATACAAAAACCATTTATACCTTGTTTTTTCTTTAAGTTGCAAAATTATACCTATTGAATGATGGAAATGTATGTGGCCTCTTAGAAACATACTTCAGTTCTAAAATGGAAAACATTCATACAAAATGTATGTATTTTAAAGCATATTGTTTACTATGATCCCTGTCTTATTAATTTTTAAAATCAAAATATTATTATAAATATTATTAAAGCAAATTTTGTGTTGCCAATCTCTGGATATAGAGTTCCAGGTGATTTTTTATTTTCTTCCTTATGCTTTTTATAGTTATGCTAGTCATGATTTTCTGGAATTTATCAGGGAGAAAATAAGAGCTAGTATTATGTGTTTGTCTGTGAATGTGCGTGTGTGTGTGTGTGCGCGTGCGTTGTTCCATACAATTCCCTGAATGCTTATCTCACCAAGCCTTCCATAAGTTGACATCCATGTCTACCTTTCACCCTTTAGTAAACTGAGGCTGAGGTGCTCAGTCACTGACTTAAGGTCGTTCAACTTCTGTGTAGCAGAAGGAGCAGAATTTCAACCTGGATCTCTAAAACCCAAAGAGCAGTCCTTAATGAACAGACTCTGTTAGATATATTAGTTTTATGTTTATAAATTGCTCTTCTAAATTAACTGACCTCTTTTTTCTTAAGTAGGACTCCAATGGCTTTGCCTACAGAATAAATATTCCTTCACTTATCCAACAAATATTTATTGAGTGTCCAATGTATTTGGCCAAAACAATGATCTATAACTATGGATTTTGTATTCTACTGGGAAATCACAGCAAACAAATAAACAAATGTGTATTACTCTAAGGGAGAGAGAAAGAGAGACTGAAAGAGAAAGCCAGACACGGTCTTTAAAGTAAACATAGGGTCTACTCTCCCTGACAAGGTGACCTTTGGGTAGAAGTCAAACCACATTGAAGAAGCAGGTCACATTGATATATTTGGGCACCATATTCCACAGGGAAATAAGTGCGAAATCCTGAGGAACAGTCAGGTGTTCCAGGTGGCAAAATGGGAGGCACTGCAGCAGAGCGAGGGGAGCCATGAGCTCAGAGAGGTTGGTTGGGGAGTGGAGCAGGTGAGATCTCATGCACCATGATGAGGACATGGCTTGGGTGAATAGAAAGTGTGATTATTTGTTTTGTTTTCAAAAGATCCTTTTCAATACTCTGAGAATGTGTTCTCCCGTGTGGGCGCAGGTAATGAATGGTCACTTAGGCTCTCCAGGCAGGTGTGAAGGCGGCGGACACCACATGCCCGCAGCTCAAGTGTCTGATGGTGCTTGCTGAGTAAACTTCCCTTTCCTTCATTTCATCCTGATGCAGTTATTTCTTTTCATTGTAACCCTGGTTTCAGGGGACTTAAAACATAAGTTTGGGGGGTTGAAGTAGCGAAGGTTAAGTTCAAGACGGACTTCTATGGGAGGGGCTGATGCAGGAGGTGTAGTCTCTTTACCATTCGGATTCCCACAGGCGCACTTCAGGGGCATTCTGCTCTGCGGGGACATGGGCTGAGATACAGAAATCTGCCTTGAAATTCAGTTAGCAACTACCCGGGTGTATCTACTGTGGGTCCTCATTTTATGAAGACTATCTTTGATATACATCTACACATATATACATATATACACACACAAATACATAATATGTGTAATTACAACATATATATTATGTATAATGTATGTATATATATTTTATGTTAGAGTGCATATTAACATATATATATATATATATATATATATATATATATATTAGAGTGGGTGTTAACATATATATATATATATTTTAGAGTGGGTGCTAAAAGTTTTAGAACTCTGATGAGCACCATCTGCTGCATTTCTCTAGTCAGTAACTGCTTAGTTGTTGACCAAGGACCTGTACTCCCTTCTGCGTCAGAAGAGAATAATTTAACAAGTAGCCGTGGACTGTTTTGCTTGAAAAGTGTTGAAGTTGATCTGCCGTCCCTCAGTTTCAGTGCAGATGGTTATTTTCCTGCTGTTTCAAGACCTCACAGGTGTCATTTTTCAAAATGAGCAGGAGCATAATTAATTACTCATCAATGACTAAGAAAACTTTTCTGGGTCTTTCTTCCTTTCTCTTCGTAAAGGTTGACATTCATTTTGGTAGAGCACAAGCTTGAAGCTTGACTTTTAAGCCTCCTAATTGAAATTGTAAATAAAAGTTATGCTTCCTATAATTGAATAATGGAAGTGCTGGTTATGTCAAAGTGAGATAAACACAATCATTACTCTCCAATTTCCTGGAATGTGTAGGGCCAAGTCCAGCACCCAACGTGACAAGCAATACTTTTCAGCATTCCAGTTAAGGAAACCTTGTATTGAGAATACAATGACAATATTTTCAAGCCTTATTGACCCAGGTGTGGATAAGGACTCTTATATCTGTACAGTTCTTTGTGTTCTCACAGTACTTTCCTGAAATCATTCAGTCCTTACATCACCTGCAGCATCTCTGTTTTATAAAATGAAGAGGACATGCTGTGTGACCAAGAGGGGCTGACCCAAGGTCACGTGGCTAACAAAGAGTGGAGCAGAGTCAAACACAGAGTCTCACCTTGGGTGTTGCAGATGCAGTAATAAATCAGACTGCTCCAATTATAAGTAACAGGAAAATCCAAGCCAACCTTGCTTAAGCCAAAGAGGCAAGTCTCTTTGTCACATAATTTCAGAGTTCACAACTGAGGCAGCTGTGAGACTGGACTGCACCCAGAGGCAGAAATGCTATTGTTGCGTATCTATTTTTCTCTCTGCATCTCAGCTCTGCTCTCCTCTCTGTTGGCTTTACTTTCAGACTTCAAGTGGAGGCCTCCAGTCTGTCTAGGGCAAAAGAGAGAAAATGCTTCCCAGGACATGCAATACAAAGTCCAGGGTTCACTGTGGCTAAATGAGTTGACTATGAGCACATTCTGGACCAATTACATTGTGGGGTGAGATTACTCTCAAGAGCCAAGCCTGCGGTTTCAGCAGGCCTGAAAATGTGGGTTGAAAGTAGAGATGCGTCCCACATATGAGAGATTGAAATCTTGCACTGCACCCCACAAATATATGAATACTGTTTCAACTGCAAACAAAATAAAGCAAAACAGAGAGAAAAATTAAATGTGCTTTTGGGAATATATCACAGTGAATTTCACTATTAGCTGACATTGTCCTGCACCAATAAAATTTTTTTATAACACATTGCTGAACATAATTGTCTCAAAAAAAAAACACAATAAACCAATTTAATGGGTTAAAGACTGAATGATATGATAGGATTTAAGTGCTTCTATGTACATATAAAGTATCTGGAACAGGACCAAAATAATTATCATGTTAATATGGGAATATTCAGTATTAATCCAACCCCCAAAGGTCAAGGTGCTGTTACAAGGAGAAGGATGATGGATAGCAGGTCCTCAGAGCAGATAGCACTGCAGTTATGAGAGAAAACAAAGCTGTCCGAGCTGCACCTGACTCTTCCAAAAGGTTCTTTCCCCTATTTTCTTTCTTTTTTAAAAACTAAATTATGACGTTCAGCAACTGCTTCTGAAATACAAATGTGGAAATTTATAATTGATTGATTAATGATTGAAGTCTGCTACTACTGATGTTAAAATTTTAAATGATGCTTTTTTTTTTACCTTAACCCTCCTTACGTTAGTCTTTTGAAATAGGGAACAGATAATGGTGATGTACAGGGACCTCCGCAGCAGAATGATCTGGATTCAAACCACAGATCTACCACTTTCCTGGACTTGGATGATAAGTTAGTTAACTATTACAAACCCCAGTTCCTTTTCTTCAAATGTAAGGTGGAGATTTTTTAAAAAGTAAGAATACTCAATTCATGAGGTTGTTGAGAGAATGAGAGATGGTGTATAGAAATGGTTTGATGTGCAAATTCTTAACAAATACTCAATGTAGTCATTGTTGCTATTGCATAGTTATTATTTTCTAGATTCCTAGTTTACTGGAACAGGCCCTGGTACTTAGCAGGCTATCAGTGAACACATACATTTCCTCCCCTCCATCCAGGTGTTAGGAAGATTCTCCAGGCTCCCAAGAAAGGATACATTCAAATATTCTCTTCTATATTGCATTCAGCTCAATAAACAGTGAAAGAAGCCTACGTACCTGCCTATTTGACTACGTTCTGATTACTTGTTATTATACTTTTAGAAAATAATTACTTTCTTGCAAAGGAATTTTGCACTTGGCAAAAAGAGAAATCAATCCTGTGTTCTGAGTGGCTGAGATCTCCCCAACATGCAGAAGAATGCTCAGAATGGAAGCAAACATATAAACAGCACCCACAGAAAAAGCAAGAACACATCGATTTTGTACTGCAGGGAAATTAGAAGCAAAGTCTTCTTTAAAATTTGATCTCTTTTTTTCTTCTCTGTTCTTAAGAACAATTTCAGTTTTCGTCAAATTTAAGTTTCCAGATACCCGACTGAGTGTGACCCTTCTCCCTGCTCACGCTTGTTACTGTAAATTTGGCCATGACTACTTGCCAACAAATATTAAACAAATGGCCCAGGGGAAAAGAAGAGGCAAGGGAAGTTGACTCCAACTGTCTGAGTAAGTCATATTGATGAGCAGCTCGGGATCCAGCCACTGACCTTTGGAAATCCCCACTGCCTACACCACCAGGCACCTCCAATTAAGCCGGGTTTGGTCTGGCTGTGGTTGAATGTCAAGTGGATAAACAGGCTCCAAACGAGGACTGATACTGAGTGTCCCCATAGTAACATGACACAATTATTTTGGTACTGTTCCTAGTACTTTATATGTACACAGAACTTCATGAAGCACTTAAATATATCATTCACTCTTTAATCCATTAAATTGGTATATTGCTTTTGATTGATTCTTGAGATAGAAATTGTGTTCAGTGAGATGTTTTTTAAATGTTATTGGTGCATGACAATGACAGGTAAAGATGGGATTCCCTGTGTATATTCATAAATGCAAATAGTAGAATCTGGTCAATTTCCCTCCCCTGCACTTCCCCTGCTTTCCTTCCTCCCTCCCCCAACCCTTTTGCTCTTCTCTACTGGTTTCCTTCCTATTGTCATGAGGTCTCTTTTCTCTCTCTTGCTTCCACAGATGAGAGGAAACATATGATCCCTGACTTTCCAAGTTTGGCTTACTTCACTGATATGATGCTCTCCAGTTCTATCTAGTTTCCTGCAAATGACACAATTGCGACCTTCTTTAGGACTGGATGGAACTGCAGTGTGAATCTACACCACATTGCCCCTGTCCACGCACCTGTCAGTGGCACCTGAGCTGGCTGCACACCTTGGCTACTGTGAACTGTGCTGCTGTAAATATGGATATGCATGTGTTTGAACCAGGTTTTCTGTCATTGCAACCAACACCTGACAATAACAACTTAGAGGAAGGAAAGTTTGCTTGGGTGTCACAGTTTCAGAGTCCATAGATTGTAGATTCCATTGCCCAGAGCCCAAGGGGAGGCAGCTGGAGCAGGGCCCAGGGAAGAAAAGCTGATCTGCTCAGGCATGATCAGGAAACAGAAAGATAGATGAAGAGGAAAGTGCTGGAAGTACAACCCATCCAGGGCCTGCTCCCAGTGATGCATGACCTGCAGCCACATCCCCTGCCTACAGAGCTACTGGGATGGACAGATTAGGTTAAAGCTCTCATAATGTAATCCTTTCACCTCGGAATATCCCTGCATTAACCGGAGCTTTTGGGAGATGCCTCACACACCCACCATAATAGCATGTGTCACTGTAGCAGGCTGACTTGAACTCTTTCGTATAAATACTGAGGAGTGGTGTAGCTGGTGGGTCGCCTGGTAGCTCCAAGTCCTAATCTTTC
>PVKS010009262.1:0-53376 GCA_004027875.1 Aplodontia rufa
CTGCTATGTTGGTGTTGTCAGCTATCACCAACCGGAAGGTACAGAGAGAAAGAGGAAGCAGCCCTCAGGCGCAGGCATGCGCTCTTTTTTGCTCAGAGTGCTCGAAACATGAAAGAGGAAACTTAAGAGGAGAAGTGTCATGGCGTCCTGCACAGTGTTTGTCTTTTGCACAGTGCCCAACACCAGGGGAGGAGCTTAGTACAAAAAAAAAAAAAAAAGCTTCCTAAAATTTTTAATTACTACTACATAAGAATGAAATGTCATTTTCAAGATGTCACCATCTGAGACTTGTGTTGGTTGTTCCACACCAGGCATTAGTCCCTACCACTCCCACATCTCCATCTTTCTGGTACCTGAGACCTGTCTTTTTTTTCTAGTCCCAGAACCTCACTATTTCCTGCATTCACCTCCTTCTAACCCATGTTGCTAAAATTGCACACAGAAGGTAAAGGTCCCTGATAAGCTGCTATGCTCTCATTTACCTACCAGGTGGCTCCTTCCAGGACAGGTGAAGCTACAAGTATCTAACACCACAGAACTTTGCATTCAGTTCTGCTATTGTTGTGACATGTGAGGGTTTAAAGAATTGACAGGGAGAGATATTTCAGAGACAAAGGAAAGAAATCAATGGCCAAAATATTGACAGACCCAAATGGTAAAAAACTTTGAGTTGCACTAAAAAGAGGGAATGAGGAAAGCTGAGTTTCGCGGTTGCACCTGATGGAGCTGGGACCCAATTGCAATTATTGATCTGATCCTGAAACAGCAAAGCAGGAGCCAAGCATAACCCACCTCATGGAGGGCCTTTTCTACAGATGGCAAAGTGGATGAGATGAAAGGGAGGTCATGTGAAGGGTAGGCACAGGGAGAAGTGGAGGAAGAGTGGAACTTCCCAGAAGAGGGTCTGAGATGCCCCCAAGGCTGACAGTGAGGGTCTATACAGAGCCCACACAAAGGTACTCCCAGTTGGAGGACAGGAGGGACCAGGAAGAAGCCTGGCACAGACTGCAGGACTCTGCATCTGTGTTTTACCAAGTGATCTTTCTGGCAACTTATGACACTCCCCTTGTGCCCATCATAATAAAGATTAGTGTTTCCTTCCATTTCAAATAAAACATGCTGGTCTTTGAAAGTTCAGTAAAGCAAATCTCTTCTTTCTTACTCAGCTTCCATCATTCTATCCTCTTTCTTTATGCTGTATTTGCTTCTTCTAAAATCTCTCCCTCATATTTCTAATGATTTTAACACTTTTTAAAATCTTCCCTTCCTTGAAGAATTACACTAAGACACAACATCAGTCATTCTACCAATATTTATTGAACATGTTCTATGTTATAGACTTTGTTGCATGCCAAGCTGGACAAGAAAACATGAAGTCATGACCTGCACCCCTAAACACCCAGGAGATAGGAAATTTAAAGTATATGCACAGATGACTCTCCAGCACCTGAAAGCTGTCATTGTATTAGAAGGAAGTAATTCTTGTTGATTATAATCATGATCCTAATTTCTACTATGGTTTGTACCCACGTTCCCCAAAGGCACATGTATTAATGGCTTGATCCCCAGCCTGTGGTGCTACTGAGAGGTGGTGGAATCTTTAAGAAGTGGGGCCTGAGGGATTGGAGCGGTTGCTCAGTGGTTAGAGCACTTGTCTGACATGCTGGAGGACCCGGGTTCAAATCCCAGCACCACATACACAACTGAGGGTCAGGGAAGCAAAGGCCAGATGAAAGAAATAAATAAAATTGATTATCTCTCTCACTCTCTCCCTGTTTAAAGACCTAGCGGGAGGTCTGAGGTTTCTGAGAACACACCCTTGAAGTGGGCAGTGTGTCCTCAGCCTCTTTCTCTTCTCTTTTGTTTCCCCCTCCATGATGTGCTGCCCCACCACAGACCCACAAGTAGTGGGGCCCAGTGACCACAGACTGAAACTCCCAAAACCATGAGCCAAAATAAAATTTCCCTCATTTTAGGTTGATTGTTTCCATTATTGTTTACAGTACCAGAAAGCTGACTGACATAGTTCACTTATCCATTTTCTCCAGAGTACAGAAAAGCTCAGAAATTTCCCTCTCATGCATGAACCTTCACCAGCTCTTGCTTTGTTTTCCCCTAGTCAACTGAGCAGCAGACTCAGACTTTGTCTAGCTAATGTAGATCCTGTGGATCCAGATTAACCATGAATGAGGGTACAGAAATAAATCAGTGTGCCCCCCATACTGGACTGAAACAAGTCATTTTAGATCAATAAATAATTGGCTGAATTCCATACATTATTTTCAAGTGGTGTGTATTTCACAAAACTTAAGCATATGGCCACAGAGGAAACAGAAACAAGAATCTAAAACTATAAAATCTCCCCTGAGTCTGAGGGGAAATTTCACAGTGGCAAACTGTGAAACAAAGATTTTGCTGTACTGAAACAATGATCAAGTAATTTCAATACAGAAAACGTCAGGTAATTTCAACATAGAAAAGATTAAGTTTTTTTGTTTGTTTTCAAGCAAGAGATGTGTAATGAAAGAAAGCACTACAGTTAGATCTGGAAAAAAATGCACTAAATAATGTTCTCACAGACTAAGAGAACCAAGTTTCAAAGTTATTCAGTCATTTGTTGTTCATTGAGTACCATATTTTGTATTTTTTCTCACTGCAACAAATGGAGAGGGAGAAACTGGTTTTAAATCTATTAACAAAGTCAGAAGTCAGAATATCTTTTTTTAAAACTTCCTGAGAATATTAATATGAGGAAAATTTTGGAAAAAAATATAGGAAAGATCATTGATCAGGTATTTGTTAAACAGTGCTACCCATCGAAGATATTTGAAGGTAAGAAATAGCAAGAAGGCATAAGGGTTATTAAAGGCATAAAAACATGACAGCAAGTCATGAAATAAAGACTAAAAAGGCAAAATTCCATAAATTTATCAGTCTAGAGAAGAATACTATTTTTAAACGTCTGCTCATGAAACTACATGGAGATGTTGAAGCATTGGACATTAAGAATCTAAAGTGGTGTGATGTTTCTTTAAAGTGGTGTCAACAGAATTGCTAATGGTTTGAACATGGGTTTTAGGAGAAATAAGAGAAAGATGACTCTGAGTACTTCGTGATGAAACCTAAAAAATTACCAAACTCCTCATTCAGATAGGTGATCCTCTCTCAGGCTGGCTCTCTCCTTCCTAGCAAGAGAGGTGCTAATGTATTTCCCCTAGATGGAATTGGAGGAAGTCTATGCCAGCTATTCACATAAGCATGGTTACCAGAAAAATCTCTTGAGTCCTCACTACCGCTTTCTAGAACCATCTCAATAAAGAACTTTACTTTTCAAAATCTCTTGCAACAAAATTCTTTTCAGAAAATGTACCAGAGGACACTCTACCTCTATCTGTGTTCTCAGAAATCTTCATGACCCCCATTTTGTTCTCTGGTGCAGTCAATTCATTGGTTCATCTGAAAATAGATGTGGAAGGGCTAGGGATGTATCTCAGGGGAAGAGCACCCGCCTAGCCTGCTTGAGGTGCTGAGTTTGATCACCAGAACTGCCAAATATGTAAGTAAATATATTAAACATGAAACAGAGCAGATTAAACATGAAATATAGTATAAAAAGATCAATGTCTCTTGAGTTATCATATTAAGAGTGTCTTTGCAGTGATTGCTTTATGTGACTATGGTATCATTCAAATACCATTATGTTTCCTCAAATGCTTTGGGGATTTTCCATTGGAACATCCACTCTAGTCTATGAGTCATATGAGACAAAGAATATCAGTATTATTATTACCCATGCTCATTTGGAAAGTAAAAGAATGTTTTCATATATTGATTTTTCAGCATATACTCTGTGCTAGACTCTAATCTACAAATTAGGAATAAAGTACCAAACTGTTGCTGAGTGAAGAGCCTTTGATCTGGTTCCAAAATTTAAATCAAACCTCAAAGAACAAAGATTCCCCAGCATCATGGAAAGATTGGTTAGATGAGTTTAAAATCATGCTGATGGAGCTGGAGTGGTGGCACTGTGGTTACAGCACTTGCCTGGCATGTGCAAGTACACGGGTTCAAACCCCCAGCACCCATGTACACAACTAAGTGTCAGAGCAACGAAAGCCACATGTAAAACTCAATAAAATGGATTCTCTCTGTCTCTCTCTCTTTCATTGTCCTTCTTTCTTTAAAAAAAAAAAAAAATCAGGGGCTGGAGCGGTGGCTCAGCGGTTTCGGCGCTTGCCTGGCAAGCATGAGGACCCGGGTTCAAACCCCAGCACCACGTACACAACCAAGTGTTGGAGCAACGAAGGCCATGTGAAAAAACTAAATAAAGCTGTTTAAAAAAAAAAAAAAATCACAGCCGATGGGAAGGATAATGTCTAGCGGTCTACTGCACTATGGGATGGCTATGGATAATAAAGCATATTTTAAAATAACTGGAAGAGAGGCTTTGGATGTCCTCATCACAAAGTAATGAGAAATGAGGTAATAGATATGCTAATTACCCCAATTTGATAATTATGGAATTGTATATGTATTTGCACATCACACTGCACCTCGTAAACACAGACAATTATCATGTATCAGTTTCGAATGAGAAAAGAAATTTCTCAAAAATGGTTATAATCCAGAAGATGTCCCAAAGTGTCTGGAATCATGACAGAATCCTCAAGTAGAGAGCCACTTTAGACAATAAATCTGCAGTTACAATCTCCTTTAAAGCTGTGCCTACACCTAAGGATTCTGGGACTTAATAAAAAAGTGGGGCCCTGGCATCCGTCTCTCATTTTTTCCTTTTTCTGGCAGGCAGCCTTCACCATCATTTGAGATTTAGCACAGGTTCCCCTCATCTATTCTTCCATCCATCCATCAGACCCACAAATATTTGTGGTGTCAAATGAAGACGCAAAACTGAAGTGGTGTATTCAAACCAGTCCTCGTTCAAGCAGAGAGAACTAGTCAGTATCTTCTGAGTTTGGCAAATGGTGGACAACTGGGTAGAAGGGAGAGAGGAGACTAATTAAAATAACCACGGGATAGATGGAGGAAACACTAGGAATTTGATGACCACGAGATTGGTTTACATGAGTTTCTCCAAGTCCTCTAGGGGAAAGTCCATGGCTGATTCAATTTCTGCTTCTCTGGAGCAAAGCCCAATGCCTAGATAGCACATTGACTCTAATTAGTGCTGAACAAATGCCTGTTGGAGTGAGTGAACTGTCCCTGTTGTGGAAAAGACAAAATGAAAAATACTTGTCCAAAATAAACAGTTCAAGGGTGCCCATTTTCTCTGTTTTGCACCTTTTTGAATTTTGATAACCAGTTGTCCCAGTCAGTAAGTTCTATGCATCAGAACTCACAAAGTACTTGTTGTAACATGACCACATGTTACATAGGATCATGTTATATATGATGGGAAAAGAAGAAAAATGCCTAATTTAACCAATAACACTAGTTACTATAAATTATCTAGAAAAGAATGAGCTTCTTTATTTTTATTCTAGTTGTTATGTGTTAGAATAAAAGTTGGATGCACTTAAAACATGACAGGAGCATTTCCCACTAGTGTCCATTGCAATGGTATTTCCAGAAAAGAATGTTAGTACTGCAAACATGAAGTTAGAAAAATAAATTACTAAAAAGCCTTTATTTTTCAGTATGAATACTGAAGCCACTAAATTACTTGAGAGCAGTAGTTATAAAACCAGGTGACTTTATGTAAATAGCTGAACTGATTGGTTCTCAGTGGTGGTTCCTTTCCAGCCACAATGACCATTTCTCATCTAAGGCTTGATCCAATCACTCTCCTCTGTCATTAAACAAAGAAGCTGCCCTGAGCCAAAGAACAAAGTTGATTTTGGCATCTATTTTTTCATTGACCCATTAATTAATTCATTCATTTATTGAACATTTACTCCTAGGTGCCAAATTATGAGGCAATCTCCAGGGCTGGCTTTGCCTAGCCCATCCCCAAGTCTGGACTTTGTCAGACAGAACTTCGGTGGACATTGCCTCCTCCAACCCATTAATTAATTCATTCATTTATTGAACATTTACTCCTAGGTGCCAAATTATGAAGACAAGTTGTGTGTGTTCCTTACCCTCAACAAACATATAGCCTATTAGGCAAGATAACCACAAATTGAGAACAACAATAAATGCTAGTGAGGCTGTGGGGATAAATGAATATTTCTTCATTGTTGGTGGGACTGCAGACTAATACGACCACTCTGGAAAGCTGTATGAAGATTCCTTAAATAATTAGGGAAGGAACTACCTTATGACCCAGCTATCTCACTCCTGGGTATTTTCCCAGAAGAGCTAGAATCAGCATATTACAAAAACACGGCTGCTTCAATGTTTATAGTAGCTCAATTTGCAATAGCTAAATTATGAAATCAACCCAGATGCCCCTCACTGGATCCAAAAACTCTGATACATACACACACACACACACACACACACACACACGCACTCCCTCTCTCTCTCTCTCTTTCTCTCTCTCTCTCTCTCTCTCACACACACACACACACACACACATTGGGGTTCTATTCAGCTATTAGAAAGAATGAAATTATAGTATTTGCTGACAAATGGATGGAAACACAGAACATCATGAGAAGTGAAATTAGCCAAACTCAGAAATTCAAAGGCCAAGTGTTTTCTCTCATTTGTGGAAGCTGTAGTAATATAAAGGAAATGAGAAGTAAGGAGAAGATTACATAAAGAACATACAAATTAATAGATGAACTAAAGGAAGTCTTGCAGAGTGGAGGAAGAAGAGGAGAGGGGAGGAAGGATGGGAGGGAAGAAGAGAGGGTAAAAGGGGGTATGAAAAAAGTATATTTTGCAGCTCTAAGATTCTAAATAATTCCCATGCAATCAATAAAAACAAGAACAGTATAAGAAAAAAAATCAAAGTTAAATCAGCAGAAGGAAGGGCCCAGGGGATGGGTGGGGGAAGAGCCGGTGTGGAATAATCGCCAAATTATAATGTTATATTGTGTGCATGTACGAATATGTAACAGCAACTCCCATCATTATGTACAACTTTAATGCGTCAATAGAAAATCTGAAGGAAAAAAAGAGGCTTTGAAATATCCTGAGAAAATGATGGTCACTTCCATCTGTCGTAGTCAGGAAGGGAGATGGGTAGGGTGCTAGTGCACGAAGACTTTTGATAAGAATCAACAGGAAACCCTGTAGCCAGGAATTAGTGGAAGAAAAGGGTAGAAGTCTGAAGCATATTGTCTTGTCAGGATTGGAGCAAAGAACTCAAGTGTCCCTGAGAGAGGAGACTGGAAAGCCAAGGTGGAGAAAGGCAGTGGATGTGTGGCAGAGTGAAACTTGATTCACAGGAACTTGAAGAGATTTTGAGGAAGCAATGCAATGGAGATGTTATTTTAAAAAAGGTATCAAGAGCTATTTCCACCTTCCTTTTAAATATCATCTTGAATTTTAACTGTAACTGTATTATATATCTCTCTCTGATTGACACAATCACTTATGCAGTATTCTGCCCTAGACTGCACAACTGATTTATATCATGGAAACATTAGACAAACATGAAAGGAGGAATGTTCTAATTGAAAAAAACAATGTATGGTTTCTTAAAAAACATTAGTGGTGTAAAGGAAAAAAACTGTCTAAATATTCCACGTAAAATAAAAAGAAGATGAAAGAAATATCATATCAAATGGAAGGGAAGGGGGCTGGAACGGTGGCTGGGCAGGAGTGGTGGCTAGGTGGTTACAGTTCTTGCTTGGCATGCGCATGTACACAGGTTCAAACTCCAGCACCACATGTGACAGCAAAGTGTTGGAGCAACGAAAGCCACATGAAAAACTAAATAAAGTTGACTCTCTCTCTCTCTCTCTCTCTGTGTCTCTCTTTCTTTAGAAAAAAAAATGGAAGGGAAGATAAAAAGTTTAAAAATCACTATTGGATCCAAAATGAACAATAGATTGGACAAAAGTTGTGTATCAGTGTTATACTTGTTGAACTTATTAAGGGTGGTTAACTGTATTGGGATTGTACATGAGTCTATTACTATTTTTTAAAGGTATATTTTAAAATATTTAGGGAAAAGGGCCATATTATACTCAAATGGTTCAAAAAGCACTATATGTGGGGCTGGAGTGATAGCAAGCGGTTACAGCGCTTGCCTGGCATGTGCGAGGACACAGGTTCAAAATCCCGCACCACCTATACAACCAAGTGTTGGAGCAACAAAAGCCATATGAAACACTAAATAAAAATTGATTCTGTTTCTCTCTCTCCCTCCCTCTCTCTTTCTCACTGTCCTTCTTTCTTTAAAAAAAAACACCATGTGTTATGTTGGTACATATACATATATACGCACACGCATGTATATATATATATATATATGCATACACATACATACTTGGAAAAATGGTAAAGCCAATGGAATAAAATTTTAATGATACCAAAGTAAAACACATATCAGTTTTGTTTATATTATTTTTACAATGTTTATGTCTGTGAATTGGAATTATGTCTAAATAAAGTTTTTAAATAATAACTAAATTAAATATATATGTATTTGTTCCTTCCTGAGTCTCACCTTTCTTCCTATCCTTCCTCTCTCCCTTCTTTCTGCATCTGGATAGGGAAGGTCATATGAATGATTTCTGGAAAGGCAACACAGCCCCGACCCCCTTGAAACACACTCTCTCCTTCTTCCCACTCCTCTCAGCTGAGGTCTTGCAGGATCCCTTCTCATTGCTGCCACTGCTGCGTGATACAGGTGCCCTGCACAGCCATACACTCACCAAACACATCCTGAGCACATTTAGCACCATGGCTCTGCACCAAGACCTCGAGAAAAGCAAATAATACTTGAACACTTCTTGAGTGAAGGAGTTTGGTCCAGAGTCTCATCCTAGCTCTGCCTTTCATTAACAAGGTTCGTGATCTCACAGCAACCTTGAATCTCGGATGGATACCATGGGAGTAGTGACTGTACCTATTCAGAGGCTGTTGTTAGTGTAAACCAAACATCCCTGAAAAAGCATTATGGAAACACACTGTTTATACCCCACACCAGAGTGATAGGGCACTGTCCCTCCTTTTGCCCTAGGCCAAGGGTATATGAAGTGGTGCCTCCAACTGGGCTGAGTTGCTTGGAATAGATACTTTCTTTCTACTTTTCTTGTTTTACTTTGCGGGGAGGTCACAAACAGGAAGGGGTTTGCAAGAGAAGATGCTCTCAGAATAAAGGACTGCAGAATACTTTTTCTCTACGCAGAGACCGATAGCAACTCTTTGACCTTTTCTTTTTCAGTAGTCTTTCTGCCATTATCCTAGAATATGTGGTCAACCTGTAGAATATTTTTGGATATAAGAGCCAAATCTTGTGCCTGGCAGATGTTTATAAACTCCCAAGCCCAAGTGACTGGCATCCTGGAGGCTGCTGTGCAGCAATGGGCCTTACACAGTGAAACATTGGCCCAACCCAGCACCTTAACTTCCCAGTTTTCAGTGTTTTTATCCATGATGTATTTCAGCACCTATGATGTCTAAGAATCTATTAATGCAATTTAGGCAACATAAAAAAAATCATATTATCATGTCCACTGATGGTGAAAAGGTTTCTCACAACCTCAGTATTCACTCTTAATTTTAAGTATTTTACTTGATAATACAAATAAAATGTGACCATGTCATCCTAAAAGCTAGCCCATGGCAAATGGGAAAACAGAAGCCGTTCCACTGAAGTAAGGAATAACAGAAAGATACTTTGGGGGTAGATACCTTCCCCTACCCGGAAGTGAAATTCACAATCTGCCTCCACACAAGAATTCAAATGAAAATGTCAGTATTGTTACCCACAAGGTCATAAGAAGTGGAAGAAAAAGTATAATTAATTTTAAAAATGGGTTGTATTCTATATGCAAATGCTTGGAATTAATTCTATTAGATGATAAAATGAAATAGTCATTGTGTCAGTCAGCTTTATGTTGCTGTGAGTAAAACACCTAACCAGAGCAAGGTAGAGGAGGAAAAGTTTATGTAGGGCTCACATTTTCTGAGGTTCAGTTCTGGATCAGGAGACCACCTTGCTCTGGGACCTAAGTGAGGCAGACATCATGACAGAAGAAAAGTGATAGAGGACAACTGCTCAGCTCATGGCAACCAGGAAGCAGAGAAAGAAAGATGAACCAGCTCTAGGGAAGATGTCCCCTTCCAGGACATGTTCTCAGTTCTCCGCCTCCTCCAGCCATGCCCCACTGGATCAGAATTACCACCAAGTTAATCCTTTCAAGCTAGAACATACTGATTTGGTTACAGCTTGTCATAGTCTAATCATTTCAACTGTGAACATCCCTGCATTAACAGAAGAGCTTCTTGGGAAACACCTCAGGTCCTAACCATAGCAGTCATATTCTTAGATATGTATTTAATTATAATAAATGAACTATAAATAAAAGGAGACTAATATTCAATTGAATATTATCAATATTCCATTATATTTGTCATCTTGATATGAGATTAAATAAGCATGCTTGTATCTATATAAATACATTTATACGATCAACTCGGTTTTGACAGCTAAGAGAGCTGGTGATACACACACCATGAGGCTCTGTCGTTGGAGATCCAGTTTTCCAAAATACTACACAATTGACTTGGCAGTTGCTTTCCTTGAAAACTCTGAGTATATTAGAACTGCAAAAATATTCAGAATGCATATGTTAAGCAGAGTTATATTCTGGATTCACATACTTATGAGCTATTTCTAATCTGTACTACTGGGAACATTTGAAAATCAGTGGGAAAATTGTATAAACTTTTATTGTAGACATGTTTTCTGTACTTTTCAGGATATTTAGCATTTGCACCCAACATACACTAAACGCCAACAAAAAAACCAAATTATTGTGATAATCCCAAATGCCTTGACATGGACTTGGGGCCCAAGCTCTTCATTAACCACTTCTTGTGTCTGATCTGTCTTCAGGGTCCAGGGAGCTCTGCAGTCCAACAGGATTCCCTGTACAGAAAAGTCCAAAGCTTAACACATGGTAGATGCCATCTTGAAATTATTCTCTCTGTGTGTGTGTGTGTGTGTGTGTGTGTTGTTTTTACATAATTTTTAAATTTATTTTTATTAGTGCATTATAGTTTTACATAATATTGGGATTAGTTGTCACATATTCCTAAATGCACACAATTCAGCAGTACAATTTGTTCAATATCCTTCCCCACCTACATCCCTCTACCTCCCTCCTCTTGTCCCCTGATCCCTTGCCTTTCTTCTGGGTCCTATATTGTTCCTAGAAAACCCAAAACAGTGACATAATTCTTATGCCTATGAAGAACATTTTTTTGTTTCTATGCCATCTTGAAATCATTAACAATTTTATCTTTGAATCTATGTTGTATAAATAAAGTCTAAAGGGAAAATGCATTATGTGCTCGGAGCTTGGATGGTTGACACAATCTCATCTTCTGTTATTTCCATCACACCTGAAAGGTTTTTGATGACTTCTTCTACCTCTGCTTCCGTTCCTGGCCTCCTGCTCCTCACCCCTCACCTAGCCCTGAGACTACCATAGGCTTTTGATCACAAAGGGACCAGACATGGGCTAGGAAAAGACCAAGTTTGCATGTATGTGATTCTTTGTGTGCTGGGTAGGGATGGCTGAAGTGGACCTGGCCCTAGACTAGCAGGACCACAGCAGGTTTAACAGGCCTCTCACTCACACTAAGTTTAAGTACCTAGTGTACAAAGGCCTTAAGATTCTTTAGGGCCACCGGTGCTCCAAGAGGTGAAGCAGCTGTTCCTTAGGAAGAGAAGACAATTAGCTAAAGCTCTCCAGCTGGAGGGTATGCCGGAAGGCTGGGCTGGTACTTTTATCTGCACATTTCTCATGCTTTCTGAAAAAGCAGCTTAGCATTTTTGCTTTTCCCTGAGCCACACAAATTAGTAGTTGCACCTGATTTCAGAAGTATATTTTATTATAGAAAAATGGTACATGTGATGCAATATTATTCTGATACATTTAAGTTTAAAAATTATAAATAGTGCAAACATCTGAGTAATTCATTACTTTTCATCATCAATAACCACATGTTGAAATGAATAATTTCATGAATTACTTAGTTTGCATTCTTTGTCTTTGTATTAGGACATAATATTGATCTTTCTTAAAATCAGGAGTATAGCTATCAATAAATTTAATTTCTGTTTTTTTGTTT
Source organism: Aplodontia rufa (assembly GCA_004027875.1). Classification (NCBI taxonomy): domain Eukaryota; kingdom Metazoa; phylum Chordata; class Mammalia; order Rodentia; family Aplodontiidae; genus Aplodontia; species Aplodontia rufa. The sequence continues at coordinate 12,220 of PVKS010009262.1, forward strand.
GTTTTTGTTTACTTGTTTCTTTTAAGAGAGAGGGACAGTGAGAGAGACAGAAAGAGAAAAACAAAATCAGTTTTTTAATTTAATTTTTCATGTGGCTTTCATTGCTCGGATACTTCCGTTGTATGCATGGTGCTGGGATTTGAACCCGCATACTACCACATGCCATTCAAGTGCCGTAACCACTGAGCCACTGCTGAGCCACCAGTAAAAAGGTTTTTTTATAAACAATTGTCACAGGTGAACACTGACTCTAATGCACTTGATAAACACTATCATAGAGATGGAAACCATTTTTACTTAAATAAAAAGGATATGTATGTAATGTGGGGATGGTCCTAAAAAATCCATAGGCCAACCAAAATATTACTACAGTCAATAAAACAATAAGATAGAAAATTAAGACACTTAAGTCCATAGCAGTTCTAGATATAAAACAAAGTCAATTAAAAATGTAAAAGATGAAAAAGCGTATTTATAATGTGAACAAAGAGGTAAAAGATGTAGGAATATATTTGATAACAAATGTAAAAAGAAGATATCTACTGAATAATAAAAAATACAGCAGAAGGCTTCTCCTGAGGTCTGGAAACAAGGCTGGATCAATTGAGAAGTGTACCATGAAGCTGAAAAGGAACATTCTACATCACAGTGGTAGAGACTTTCTAAGTTCATGTGCAAATTTAATGACTCTAATAAAAGTGCAGTCAAAACTGGTTTCCAATGGCACACTCCACTAATCCCAATGGCTCCGGAGGCTGAGGCAGGAGGTTCACAAGTTCAAAACCAGCCTCAGCAATTTAAGCAAAGCCCTAAAGATCTTAGCAAGACCCTGCATGAAAACAATAAAATAAGGACCAGGGATGTGGCTCAGTGGTTAAGTGCCCCTGGATTCAATCCCTGGTACCAAAAAAAAAAAAAAAGCAAAGTTTCCAATAGACAGGCAGTTCTAAAGTCCATGCTGAAAATTAAAAACAGAAAGAAAAGATGACTAAAAAATGCAAACCATGCAGAAAGAATAGCTCTTTAGGACAGCAAAGATGCTCTAAACCCTCAGGAACTAAAACACATAGGCAGACAAACCAATGGGCTGAACAGAAGTCCAGAAAGTGACCTTTGTGCATTCAAATTTGAGAAGGCAGAGAGGCAGAATCTTAAGGATATTCAGAAAGTGGGGTTGGGACACTGCTAGCCATCTAAAAGAAAAAAATGTTCTAGATATACATGAAATCTGCACCTTACACTAAACAATTAGATAAATTCCAAAGAGACAAAAATTTAAAAATCATTAAAAATATTCAAAAACTATTAAAAATATTCAAAGAACTTTTGAGAGTAAGAAAGCCCATTATCAATTTGACACAAAATCCAGAAACTATGAAATATTTGAAAATATAACATAAACATCACCATCAAAATCAACATTCAAGTTTTAAAATGTACCAACATAAAAATACTAATAAACAGCAACATCAAACAATAAATAAATATAAAACCTCACCATAAATAAGGGCAATGTCTGATGACAAACATGGAAGACCCGTTGAATTCCTTGATGCAAAGAACTAATCTCCTGAAAAGATAAAGAACTTCTAAAAACAAGAAAGAAAAAAGTTTTTAGATGCCAAATAAAATACATAACTGAAGCTTTCTTCTTTCTTGTGTGTTTTCTAAAGAGAATTCTGATATAATTCCTATTATTGTTCCTCTGTTGGTAAGGAATTTCCCACCCTTTTGGATTCTTGCAACATTTTCTTTTGTCTCTAATATGACATGACTTTGGACAGATTTTTAAAACACATTTAGTCTGCATTTTAAATACAGAACTCAGCTTGCTGTTTCTTTGGTGTCCAGTATTAACATTTAGGAAATTGATAGTGATTTTGATGCGGGGTTTTTGAGATGAGGCCAGGTTCTCTGCTCCCACTGGCAAATGGAGTCTGGGCCACTACTGATTCCAGCAGCCAAAACAGCCCGTTTCTAGTGTTTGCAGCTATTCCCACCTACAACTGGGAATTTGGGCTGGCTGCAGGTGTCTGCAGCTGGAATGGTGTTAGCAACTCCCCAGCTAAAACCTGGGTGTTGCAGCTCTTGGTGTGGTGGAAATTCACCCCGGGAATTTGGTGCCAATCTTCTGGGTTCTTGTTTCACGAATTTGAAGAATAAAATCCACAGACAACCACAGAAGGAGGAGTAAAGAAGAGTAGGATTTATTTAAGGAAGGAGAGCAGAGACTCCGCAAGGTGGAGGGGCACCTGGAAGCAGGACACCATCTAATGGCGGTTCGGCCAGGGGTTACATTGATTTGGGGTATGAGCATAATTAACATTCATGCAAAGCTGGCATTGAGAAATGCATCTACATCATTAGCTGAAACCTATGCAAAGCAGGCATTGAAACTAAGCACCAAAGACATTGGTTAAAATCTATGAAAGACAGGTAGCAATTCTTTCCAAGTTCCCATCTGTGTCTGCCCCCACTTCTTAGTTTTCCCGCCTCAGGGACAAAGGAGTTGCTCCCACAGGTGAGCCTCATGGTCATTTGCATATGAGGGCCCAGAATATGTCTTGTCATTCACTGTCTACCTACTAGCTCTTAGATGGGGCCCTTTTTCCTGACTACCTAGCCATTTTACTATCTCTCCTAAAACTGACTCAATTTCTTGAAATACTTCTGTTCCTTTCTCCTTTTACTCTCCTGCCTTTACCATTTCATGTGTGTTATATATTTTATGATTGGATAGTCCTTGTATAACCTGTTCTATTTTTTTTTTTTTTTTTTGCATTCTTTCCTTAACATTTTGGTTCTGGAAGTTTGTACACGTCTTTAAGCTCAATGATTATTTCCTTATTTGCATCTTGTCTACTGAAAATCTCCTTAACAGCATTTTAAATTTTTATTATAATATTTTTCATTTCTGGTATTTCCTTTCAATTCTTTTGTATCTCCTGATAATATTAACCATCTGATCTTGCCTGTTGTCCTTTTTTTAATTATTATTATTATAGCCCTGAGCATATGATTCATTGTCATTTTGAGTTCCCAGTATGAGAAGTCTAACATCTCTGCCATTTCTGAGTCTGGTTCTGATTCTTGGTTCTTCAGACCATGTTTTTTTTTTTTTTTTTCCTTTTATATTTCCTAATTTTTAAATTTTATTCATTCTTTTGTAAGACAAGCATCCGAAACTGAAGTACATGAATTGCCAGTGCGTGGCTTTCTGTTTCTCTGGTTAGTGATTCAGTTCCAGTTCCCTCAGTTGCGATTCACTATTAGGACCTTGAGGCTCACAACATTAAGAAGTGGGGGCCTGGGCTTAGGACATCTGAGAGAAAAGCATGAGGGTTAAATCTTTGTTATTTACTGGGTCAGCATTCCTGATGTTGTTGACTTCCAGAAGATATTTTTTCTAGCCTTTTTGTTTTCTCTCGCTATAGGGGACAGGAGAAGGAGAGGCTCCTCTTGTCTGCATAATCTTCCTCTGAGATTAGGTAAATGAGCTTCCCTAGAGGACTTGCCCTTGATGTGGAGAACAGCTCCCTTGGGGATACTCCAAGAATGTTATCTTTCCCTGCTACAGCTCTGATCCACACGGAGATGACCAGGTGGGGATCCTGGAAGTAAACTCAAGAAAGCATGGGCACCCTGGAGTTTTTCTCTGTCAAGGTAATCCCTGTTCAGCCTCTGGTGTTTGGTCAGTTATCTGTTTTCCCATGAGGTTCCAGTCCTTTCTACTCATTGTGGCTGCCATTCTCTGAGTTTGCAGAGTTTTCAGGGGATGGGGGGATCTGTCCTGCTACTTGGAGTCTCTGACTGATCTAAGAGTGTTAATTTCAGTTTGCTCTGGTTCGTTTTCGTCATCCTTGTAAGAACAAGAGTGTTAACCTCTTCACCTGTCCAAAAGGAAAAATCAAAAGTCCCACATCAGTAGATTTTCAGTTCATGAAGAGGGTTGAGCCAGATGTAACTGGGGGGAGATGTTTCAGAAGGGGCTGAGAGCTCTCCCTGAAGACTTGCTGGGTTTGCAGAGGCAAGCTGTTATTAAACGAACGAGAGTCATAGGGCCAAATGTAGGCCTCTAGGACCTGAGACTTCAGTCCTACAAATGCACTGACTTTGGTCAACAACCACAGGTGCTCTGATGGGGTTCCAGAGCTGGCCCTTTAGCATTTGAAAGAAACAAAGAAGCAGGAAATTTCCTCTCACCTTCCCCTTCTCTTTTTCCCTGAAGCAGGTCATAAAAGCTGTGAAGAAATCTCTGATTTTTCTCAGAAGCAAATCAGAAGACCCTCACATAATCAGTGTCTTCTCTATGCCCAGAGGAAAGGAACAGCTTATCTGAAGACACAGGGCCACAGGTTCCTCCAGCACGTTATTTACACACTCCTGTGCAGTCACGCTTCTTCATGACTGCCCGCTGCTGCATCAGATCTCTCCTCTAACATCTTACCTACTTCTTCGTTTCCTTACCCAGGCTTCCATTTCACATAAAACACAGAGTAACAAAAAGTAAAACACATGTATTTTGGTATAGGGGCCTTAGTCATGAACCTAGGATGCCCAAGGAAGAGGTATTTTTCCTTACCCACAGCACAGAAGAAGTCTCCCAATTCCCAAAAGGAGCACAGCACCTCTGCACCCTGAGTGCCACCAACTGAGATTGAGGGGAGGACCCAGCTAAACAATGTCCAGATTCCTAACCACCTGGCACTGAAAGATATGTGACTTCTTAAGCTGCTGAATTCATACCAATAGAAAATCAACCACATGTACAAATATTTGTGGACAAATATATGATGTATGTATATATGTATCCCTGACAATGCTTTTAAATTATATAGATGATAACATGGGGGGTATTGCGGTGGAGACATGAGAGGGGGAAGTGGATGTGGTGGGGGGATCCTGGACTAGGGTCAGACTTACTTTGTCAATATCCATGTATGCATGAATGTGTAGCAACAATTCCCGCCAATATGGAAGACTATGTTGAACAAACAAAAATAAGTAAATTATACAGATGAAAATAAACATAAGAAACTATGATCAGTAGCTGTCTATTGTGGATGATGGAAGCTAAATGGATTGGGAACACAGGGAGGGTAGAAAAAGGGCCATTCACTGTCTTCCTCTGTATAATTTAAAACAATTTTTTATTAAGGAATTGAGTTATTGTACAATCATGAATGCATATAACCCTCTTTATAATTTTTGATGTTTAAATCACGTATGTCTATTATCTACAGGAAAAAAAAGAATTTAAAGTGCAGGAGTTTGGCACTGTTTCAAGACACATCTTTGTGTACACCAAGTGTGCTTCCTGTATTCCAAGTGCTTTCTGACTTCCCTGGAAGAGATGACCATTTGACAGCAGAGCTCGTGGAGAAATGCAGGGATAACTGAGAAGGAATCTGACTGAAAGTACCTCGATGGAATATTCTCTGTGCAATTAAAAGATTATTAGGGGATCAAAGAAAAAAACAACAGCAGAAATGCAAATCCCTTATCAGATTATAAATGAATGTACACATCATGGATAAACATTTCTTTCTAAACATGAAGCTAATCTAAGTAACTTGTCTCACTTTATGATTTGAAAGGGAAATGTAACTGCATTATTTTCCCCAAATTTTGTAACTAGATTTATGTCAAATACCAGACAGCACCATGTCTACTTTTATCCAGTATATATTTAAAGGGAGTTATTTATTCTAGAGGAAAACTGGGTCAAGCTAAACATGCAGTATTTAAATGTAAAACATTTTTGGAGAGCTGCAAAGAAGCATTTATCTACTGATAGAGTGCCATGTGAAAATGTAAAATGTGAGTCATGGAAACTGGATTTTCTTCCTTTTTTGCATCTTTCCCCCCTCTTATCTTTCCTTTTATTCTTTCTCTCTTTTTTTTTTTTTTTGTTCTTCATTCTTTCATTTTCTGATGAACACGGGTTCCAGTATTTATAGCCACAGGGATTCAGCTGTCTACCATAAGGTGATGCTTATGTCACTCCGGTGGAGCTGCTGCTACATAGGTTCATGCATTGCCTGTAAGAAAGTTGCTCTTAGAAACTTAGAACTTGTTTCTATAGATTTCTTCATTGCTCTCCGTCCTTCAAATCCATAGCCACAAATTTATATGGACTGCTATCTTTGGGTAACTGGGTGATGAAGGGGAAGAAGATGAATAGGAATTTGTTGAGATTCTACAATGAAGAAAGCAAGGTTTTTGCCATCTCTATTTCATTTACTCCCCCCAGTATTGCCACCATTAAAGTATCCTTCACTCCATTCAAACAGAACTGAAGTTTCAAGCAAGTAATTTTCCTTAAGGCCACACAGCACCAGATTCAAATCATGCCTGTTTCACTGCTAAGTTCAAGATCATATCATTCCCTGGTGTCTCCTGCAATGTGAGCCAAATGTTTAAGTTCAAAAATAAAAGTTTCTCATGAATGAATTAGAAGGTGAGCATATGGATCAGTGTCTGAACTGCCATTATCAGAGGTAGATGAATACAGAAAAGGTCAGGAACCACTAGGCAACAAGAGGACAGACCCGCAGTTGGTGCTGTCACAGAGGAGCATGTCCCTGGGACACTTGGAGAGAGCAGCAGCCTCTAAGGAAGATACTCATTCATCCTAGAGATACGAACTAGGAAGTAGAGGTTCACCATCTGCAGTCACCATTCTAACAGATATTGAAGAAGAGGACAAATAAGCCAGCGTGCTCCAAAGCGTCCTCCAGTTTGAGCAATAGGCAGAGGGAGCTAGGGAATCTAGGTAGGGGTATTGCATACACCTGAGCTGCTCATGAAGATGGGACACTTGCCTTTTTCAGTGACAATGATCTATCCTTAAAAGTCTATGTCCGTAGAGACAGCTGTGCCGTCACTGTCAATTCTGTACTAGGGTGGAGAATCCCTCACTTAACCATCAGCTGGGTCAGTTTCAGAGGAAAGACTCATATCTGCCTTGTTGGAAGGGCTGCTTTGGGTTTTTATTGGGTTTGTTTGACATTCTTTGTTGTGCATCTGTTCTAAGGCATGCTTCAATCTCAGTGCGTGTTTGTCCCACCCAGGGTCTTGCACACTTTTCCTGTCCCTGCCCTCCTCTCTGGATATTGCATTACCATTGCTAAGTCTTCCTCTTTTGTCTGAGGCACTGCATCTTCTATATGTCATTGTTGCCTTTGACCTAGTCCGGATGTCCCTTGAGAATCTGTTGTTAAAACTGTGCTTTCAGATTCTTCCCACCTCAGTAAGACTGGTCTGACCTCCCCTCACCTACACTATATCCATGAAGTTAAGACTGGGCCAGTCCTCTTGTGTTCTGAGATGGTGTGGGTCTGCCAACAAAAATTCTAAAGGACCAGGACAAGTTTTCTGAAGATGAAAGAATCCTAAACCATGGTTCTCGTTAATGCAATCAACTTTTTTCTCTTCTTACAGAACATCCCATCTTTGCATGTCTTGACCTTATCCAACCCTGAAGCAGCTGATCTGATGGTGCTACTTCAAGAACCCTGACAGTCATCACTTCTCAAGTGCTTCACGATTTAAACACCTTCCCCTGACATTTGAGCTCTGTTGAACTTCCCAGAACTTCAGAAAGACGGCATTTGGAAAGATTTTAGAAGCAAAGCTGTATTTGACAAACCTGGATTAACACAAAATGAACTGTAGAAATTTCTTCAAAATACACATCAACATTTTCAGACACTAATATCTGAGACAGATAGTCAATATATAATTATTACTAACCTACTATTTGAGAGGCATTCTTCTAGATAGCAGGAATATAAGATCCTTGAAAAGGTGACCTCCCTATGGGGGAGCATGTGAACTCACTTGGAAGTAAGTAGGACAATTTCAGGTAGCAGGATTGTTTCATTAAAAAGGTAAAAGAGGGGGCTGGAGTGGTGGCTTGGTGGTTACAGCTCTTGCCTGGCATTTGTAAGGATGCAGGTTCAAACCCCAGCCCACATACCCAACTAAGTGTCAGAGCAATGAAAGCCACATGAAAAACTAAATAAAACTCAGTGTCTCCTTCTCTATCTTACTATTCCTCTCTCTCTTAAAAAAAGTAAAAGCAATGTGATAGAGAGTGAAATAGTCTGATTCAGCATTGGTTTCCCGTGAGCTTGGATAGGCCAAGCGAGGACCAAGAAAGCCATAATTGCTATGGTCCGAAGGTGTCCTCCCCAAATTTCTATGATGACACTTAACTTCCAGTGTCAGAGTGTTAAGAGGTGGGGACCTTAGGTGGCAATTAAGGCAGAACACTCATGGATGGAATTAGCGCTTTATAAAGGAGCTTGGGTGATAAGTTTGTTATTCCCTTGCCCCATTGTGTCAAGATTCAGCGTCTGTTGCTCCACAGGAAGTAGCATTCAAAGCACCATCCTGGAAGCAGAGACTGAGTCCTCATCAGAAACCAAACCTGCTTTTTGCCTTTATGTGTTTGCTTTGGTTTTGTTTTTTGGCAGTTCTGGGGATCAAACACAGAGACTCACGCATGGTAGGCAAGCACTATACCATGAAGCTATAGCTCCAGTTCTTGGTTGATGCCTTGATTTTGAACTTTTCAGCTTTTAGAACTATAAGAAAATATTTCTGTTCTTCATAAAGTACCCAGTCCATGGTATTTTGTTACAGAAGCAGGAGCTGACTAAGACAGTGTACTCTGTCTCAACACTGGTTTCTACACAAGTGGACAAATAAGACTGGTCAGAGGAACCACTGAAAGGGAATTCTTTGATCTCCTTGGCCCTGTTCACCCCTTTGAGGCAGAAACTTCAATGCAGTTGTAAAAACTATAAAATATTTTATGGAGGAAATATAGCCCTACAAAGGCAAAAGGGACTTGTGAAAGTCCTGCTGCAGCCTTGATTGAGGCTTAGGTCAGACAGCTCAGTAAACATCAGGTAAAGGAAAGCATCAATGCCTCCATAATGATGCTAGGACTAAACAGTCATGAATAATCATGTTAGTCAACTTTCCAATACTGTCAAAAGATGCCTGAGATAAATCAGCTTAAAAAGAAGAAAGGGTAATTGTGCTTATAGTTTTGGAGGTTTAAGTCCATGACCAATTGGCCCCATTGCTTTTGGTTTGTGGGAGCACAGTACATCATAGTAGGAACATGTAGCAGAGGAAGCTCATTTCACACAAGATCAAGAAACGAAAGAGAGAAAGAGATCCCTCAGTCACCTTCAAAGTCATGGGCCCCTATAACCTGAAGACTCTCTCTCTTAAAGGATCTACCACCTGCCAATAGCACAAGGTTGAGGACCTTTAACACATGGGACTTTAGGGACATTACAGTTCCAAACCGTAGGATCACATCCATGCATGCTGTAGACCACCTCAAAATGAAAAACAACATAAAAAACAATAACAAATACGTAACTTTCTGAATGCCAAGAATATATCCACTCAAACCACTACCCAGAGCATTATAGCCTCTGAGCACCCTGACCCTCCTCAAGCCCGTAGCTGTTTGGCCTAAAGGTAGTTTAGGTAGTGCAGGTGTCTTGTGAGCCTGTAGCCTGTACATGAGAGAGGCTCAGGTGCCCATTTAAGCGCATTACTTTGTCACAGTGCTTCCAAATGACCCATTGCACATCATACCACTTTCGAGTTTGTAATAAATCAAAGGTGGGTACTTCTAAAGATTCTGCACCACATCAAGATTATCCTAATTGTTACCCTCCAAAAAAAAATCCAAATTTTCATTGGGAATCATCAGATTCATCAAAAAATCCACCTTGATTTTTTGACTGTCCTTGATGAGAAGTGCTACTGACCAGGTTTTCCTGTTAGACTGCTCACTGTAATTCTGGTTGCATGTCAAAGACTTCCTGCAGTGGTGACAGTGTTCCCATTTCCACTCAGAACAAGCACTGATGAACACCTCTGGGTTATAACAGTATGTCTGCAATTATCCCAAACCATACCCTCAGCTCCACCGGAAAGGCTCACCCCCACTTGCCTGCAATTCCATTCAACTTTCCATGACAGCTTTTGTTCCCAGTGGTCCCTACTCTAAAGCATCTTCCTCTATCTGTTCACCTTCTAAATGATCCCCAACTTTTGGGCGCCATCTTAATTCTCGCCCTCATTGGGAAGAGCCAGACTGTAGATACTGCAAGGCGTACAGATGTGAGTGAACAATTGGTGGCACCCAGCTCACCAACAGCTGCAATAACATTCACATGCACCCTTGCAATTGAAGGTAGAATATTAAATATTTCAAGCAAAAACAGCAGAGGAACAATTAAGGAGTGTTCTATAAGACCCCAAAGGATTATCTTCTTGCAAAATATAATCATTTGTCATCTTACTAAAAATTCCTTCCTCTGATTATAGATAACAGTACAACTTTGTGTGTGTAACAAATAATTCTCTTGATTATAGTCAGTACAATATTATGTAGATAAATAACTGAAAGTCTGGGTCTCTTTAGAAAATTCAAACATGTGGAATTTAAATACAGTTTTGGAATGTGCCTACTCTGTTATTGGTTCATGGATATAACTAATGGTAAGGAAAGTAGAAGTTTTTCCTAAAAAGACTTATCTCCACCAGAGAAATGCAAACAGCAGATTAGAGAGTGTTCTAATTCTGTTTTCCTCAACAATATTGTTTTAATGTAGTGTGAGGAGCAAAAGCATTGGAGTCAGATCTTCCTGGGTTCTGACACTTAATACAATGTGAAATTGAGCAACTCAGTGGTATTCCCTAAGCATCAGCAATGAGGACAACACTGCTTACCTCTCAGGATCATCAGAAGGATTAAGGGAGATCCTGGAAGTAAAGAGTATGGCACAGAGCATATGGTCAATAAATGGTAGCTGTTACTAATCCGTTGTCTTTTATCCAAGACAGATGTGCTCCAGATTGGTTTGCTGTATTCTCAGTTTCCTGATATTGAATTACTACTCTAGTGTTTTCAAAACTGCATAATTTTGTTTCATTCAATGTGATCTAAAAGATAGCTAATGGTGAAATGTGTGTGCATGGCCTTAAATGAAGATAAACTTATATTCTTGGAATTCATTCTTCAAAATCATGAATGTATTATATACTTCAACTGAATCTTAACCAGGTATGGTGGTACACTTCTTGAAGTTCCAGCTCCTTCTCTAGAGACTGAGGCAGGAGTCTCACTTGAGTGCAGGAGTTTGAGACCAGCCAGGACAATATAGCAGGTCTTCTGTCTTAAAAAAAAAAAAATGTAAATGTTTGCACACTTTCATTTATGAAAAAGAAATATATGACCTTGAAAATAAAAGTAGTTCTTATCAAAGGAATCTTATTGATTGCTCATCATTAAAAGTTATAGTTCTCAGGACTGGAGCAGTGGCTCTGCAGTTCCAGCAGTTGCCTGGCATGCACAAGGACCCAGGTTCAAACCCCAGCACCACCTACATGACAAAGTGTCACAGCAACGAAAACTACATGAAAAACTAAATAAATTTTTATTTGTCTTTCTCTCTCACTATCCCTCTCTCTTTAAAAAGAAAAAAAAAAAGTTAGGGGCTGGAGCAGTAGCTCCACGGTTATGGCGCTTGCCCAGCATGCGCAAGTACAAGGGTTCAAACCCCAGCCCCCACATACACAACTAAGTGTCAAAGCAATGAAAGCTGTATGAAAAACTCAATAAGAATTTATTCTTTCTCTCTCTCTCTCTCTCTCTCACTGTCCTTCTCTCTTTAAAAAAAAAGTTACAGTTCTCAACCATATTGAAATTTGCTTTAAATTCCAGATATAAGGATAGGTATATGGTTTATTCCAGAGGTTGAGCTCTTGCAAAAAATAACAGGAAATAAAACAATCATCAGATGCATCTTAGCAAGACTGATAAAAGCAGTCTTTTTCAGAATACAATATGAATCTAGTGAAGAGGAACATAAGTAGTTTTTTATCATTGGATTTTTATTTTTTTTCCCAAGGTGACTGTAACAGATAACACTCATTTAGATGAATGTATTCTGTTTTTAAAATAGAAAACTTTTATTTCGATATTGAAAAGTAATATTTGTTGATGAAATACAAAGAAAACCAGAGAAGATACAGATAAGCCAAGTGGAGAAAAAAAAAAATTTATCCTTGAGCCTGCTACTAGCATGGTATATACACTTTTAGGAATTTTAATTTTCCTGATGTTGCAACTTATATTAAAGTAGTTTTGTTCTGCAAAGCTATTTTATAGTTTAATTTTTCCAGTGGAATATGCTATCAACATCTTTTCATGTCAAGAAAGATTTATATAAACTATTTTAGTAGCTGTTATCCTATTATATAAATATACCCTAATTTAGCTAACCAGTATCTGATTTTTAACAATTTCAGTTGTTCTTTTTATTTTTCTATCCTTTCAAAACACCATGATATAAGAGCCCTTTATGTACACATTTTGATCTTGCTTAGTAGATGGATCAAGGGAACATTCACTAGTTTAAAGCTTGACATACTGGCTCAGAACTTTCTAGAAGGGCTCTCTGCTCTACTGCCATCAGCAATATTGACATGGATATGTGATCCCACACTCTTCTCTGACGGTCTCCACTTCTGTTTTCATCTTCAAATTCTCAGGAGGAAACAACCAACTCATTTTTGAATTAGCTTTTCCTGGTTAATAACAAGTCTAATAATTTTGTATATACACTGCCTAACTGCTGATTTTATAAACTATCTGCTTATGCTTTCACCCAAATTCTAAATATGATATATATCATTTTCTTACTTTATACATACTTTTTATATGCTAAAAATCTTAACACATGACTATCTCTTATAATTTGATGCTGGTTTTTGGCATCTATCTTCATATAATTATATTTAGTCTAAATTGTTTGTGTCCTTAGATGATCTTCTATTCTTTAAAGTAGCATGAATATAGTCAAGGAGCATATATGAGCAATTTATTTTCAAGAGAAAATACATTTTGAGAAGAACTCTCTGAATGAAGTACCAAGGTGACACCTATTATTAAACAATCTGGAGCTTTGCCGAAATTCATCAACTCTGCTGCTTTTTATATGTACGATTTGCTGTAAGGCTAAGTCTTTTTTTGCAGGGCAAGCAGATGAATATACATAATAATATCCTCAATAGATTTGCAATAATCCTTTGGGCACATATTGAAATTTCTGCAAAGCAGCTACACGTGTTTCCAGGATTTTAAAATGCCTAATACGTTAATCTGCAAACACAGACATTTATCTGGCCAAACTAATGAATCCTTAATAAAGTTTTCAGTGGAGTGAAATTAGGGCCCAATATCTTCAACAAATCTGAAAGTGCCGTGGACTATATGTGATAAACAGAGAGGCTTAGGAGCACATCTAATCCAGGATGCTAAATGTCTGCATGCCAGCAAGTCACTCCATGCGATCTCTTTTGGTTTAATTGAATGACCTTATTATAAAAAGAGAGACATGTTTAATTGGTTTAAAGCATATAATTTTTTTGGTTTAAAAGACAAATATTTGCAAGGATTTGCTTTAATGATTTATCATGATAGACATGTAGCAAAATATGGACACCAATCCAAAATAGCCCAGGAGTAACCCTGGCTGCGGACAAGCAAATCGTCATTTTGTTTGTTTTGGACATTTTCAAATAACACAGCTCACCTGGCCACTATGCATCCTTTCCATGCTGCATAAGGAAGCAGATCTCTATAGGTTTGATTCTCCTGACCCAATTAACCTGCCAGGAGTGGAGGGTAGAGAAAAAAGCAAGGATCTCAACTGCTAATTTAAGCAAGGTGAACATCACTTATAAACTCACAAAACTGGAATAAATTATACCCAAAGGAATAATTCTCTTTGCCATTATGCCTACCTGGACAATCTAAGATCATATGCCAGAGCCAATTACTTATAAAGCAAGCACTGATTTCGTTCTTTTCTCTCAGCATGAAACAAGGTGGCATTAGAAATGATGGTTCACTACTTTGTTTATATTAATTACATACAGACACTGGAAGCTGATAGTGTAAGATTGATTGTAATTGAGCCGTAAATTTAACACATAGCAACATCATCCATTTACCTGGACAGCTCTTTGCTGAAATATATTTCTAGGACAAGAGGGAGAGGGTCCAGTGATAACAAATGATAAATGTCTCCTAACTATGTCCGAGTGAAGAAATTCAAGAAACTAGTAGCTGATTAGCACAAAGTTATTCTCCTGTGATAGGAATCACGCAAAGTTGGAACATTTAAAGGACCGTTTTTCACCCAAGATTTCTATGCCCAGCAAAAATGCCTAAGAGATTCTCAATTTGGGGAAAGAAACAAAATGGTTTTCATGGCAATCTCTGCATAGTACCCAGCAACTCCACTATTCTCCAGCTCTCCTCAGCCATTTCAGGGATTTGCAAGGCTAATCCAAGATACCTTGAGAGTGTTCATGCACCAGCAGGACTAAGGCAAAGCCGCCTTTGGGCCTCTGCTTAACTTGGTTCTGGATAACGAAGGATGCCACTGGGTCACTAAGATACAGTGCTGGAAATTGGTTGAAATTTATAACATTTTTCTTGGGGCAACAAAGCAAAATACTTCTGCTGTTTGACACAAAGTCAAAGGGGGAGCAGGCCCCCAGGAGGAAGGTGGACCTATGTTTTTTCATACTGCTTCCAACTCCAGGACAGCAAACCTCCACCCTCTAAGTAAGCAGAAAGCCCAAGGACAATGTTGACCATGTCATAAGGTTGGATTCAGCCAAAGGATCCCCTAAGGGGGAAACAGATGGGTTTTGGGATATGAATCAGTGTGCAGAACCAGTGCACAGACCACAGAAATTCTGAGATCAAATTCAGCTCCGGTTGATCAGTAATTGAGAAAACAGAATGCTTGGAAGGATTGAAGGGGCACCCATTGACCGACTCCAATGCAAGTCACATTCATAATGCTATGAGAAAGCCTGAGAGTTCCATTTGACTTGAGCTTGGTAGTGAACATGGATCAATCTGGGTTTGCACTTAGAAATACAATTTGGGCTATTCATGCACAGCACAAAGAAGTAATGCATCAACATGAGTCCACCACCTTCCCAGCCTTGCCTCGTGCATCCTAAAGGTTCCTAGAGTGGAGTGAGGAGGTAAAGCATAGTTCTTAGAGGGCCCTGGGAAGCTGCCTGGCCAAGAAAACTCACTCTGGGGGACAGGTTCTTAGAAATGAGAGTGAGCCAGAGAAGTATGTGTGCCTTCTCCCTCCCACAACATAATCTGAAATATAAATAAAATTACAACTTATAAATTAAACAAATGACCTTAAATGTATATCAAATTAGTATCTTGTCTATAATGAAAAAATATTTCCAATGACTCTGTAATATAGGAATTTACAGTATTTATCTCTTTCTCTCCCCCTGTCCACAAACACACAGAAAATAATTCTTCATTCCATTTAATAATTATAATTATTAATAATATTGCTGTTATTAATAAATTAATATAAGTATCCCCAACCTAAACAACACTAAAAATCAAATGGACCTCTACAGAATATTACCTCTCCAAACAGCTGAATTTACCTTCTTCTCAACTATGCATATAACTTTTTCTAAAATAGAACATATGCTAGGCCTAAAAAAATTTTAACAAATAGAAAAAAATTGATATAATCCCATACATCCTATCAGATCACAGTAGAATAAAGCTAGAAATCAACAGCAAGAAAAATAACAGAGACCACATGAACACTTGGAGATCGAATAACACTCTTTTAAATGAAACATGTATCAAAGAAGAAATGAGAATGTAAATCAAGAAATGCTTAGAAACAGAATGAGAAGACACAACATATCAACATCTCTGAGAAAGTATAAAAGCAATTCTAAGAGGAAAATTTATAGCACTCAGTGCCTACATCAAAAAATTAAGAGAGATCTCAAATAAATAAGCTTATGCTCCACCTCAACGCCTTAGAAAAAGAACAAACTAATCCCCTAGCCAGTAGAAGACAGGAAATAAGATCAGAGCTGAAACTGATGAAATAAAAAATACAAAGGATAAAGGAAACGAAGAATTAGTTCTTCGAAAAAATAAAATTGACAAACCCTTAGCCAAACTAACCAAAGAAGGAATTAGAAAAAGCATTACAACAAAATCAGAGATGGAAAAGGAGAGAAATATCACTTCAGAACCCTCTAAAATCCAGAACATTATCAGAACCTATTTTGAGAATTTTCTCTCCAATAAACTAGAAAATCTGGAAGACATGGGCAAATTTCTTGATACATATCATCTGAACAAACTGAATTAGGAAGATATAGAAATCCTAAACAGACTAATATCAAGTAATGAAATTGAAATAGCAATTAACAGCATTCCAGAAAAGAAAAGCCTAGGACCTGATAGATTCTCAGCTGAGTACTACCAGATCTTTACAGAAGAACTAACACCATTCTTAAATTATTCCATGAATTTGAAAGGGAGGGATCACTCACAAATATTTTTTATTAAGCTACTATAATGCTGATACCAAATCTAACAAAGATGCATCAAGGAAAGAAAATTACAGACCGATATCCCTGATGAACACAGATGCAAAATCCTAAATAAAATATTATCAAATCACATTTAAAAATACATCTAAAATATAATACACCATAATTAAATGGGTTTCATTCCAGGGATTCAAGATTGGTTCAACATATACAAATCAGTAAATGTGATTTACCACTTAAACAGAATTAAGAACAAAAATCACATGAGCATCTTAATAGATGCAGAAAGAGCTGTTGATAAAATCCAACACCCATTCATATTAAAAGTCCTGGAGAAGGTAGAAATTAAAGAAACATACCTCAATATCATAAATGCCATTTATGACAAACCCAAAACCAACATTATACTAAATGGAGAGCAACTAAAACTATTTCCACTAAGTTCAGGAACAAGACAGGCTGTCCACCACTACCTCCACTCCTATTCAATATAGTCCTTGAAACATTTTCCAGAGCAATCAGACAGCAAAAAGGAAATTAAAGAGATACAAATAGGAAAAGAAGTCAAACTGATTGCTGAAAATAAACCCCTGCATTTGGAAGACCCAAAAAGCTTCACCAGCAGACTTCTAGAGCTTATTAAGGAATTTAGCAAAGTACCAGGTTACAATACTAACACCCATAAATCGATAGCTTTTCTCACTTCAACAATGATTTAGCTGAGGAAGAAAAGAGGAAAACCATCCCATTCACAATAACCTAAAAAAAATTCTTGGAAATTAATATAACCAAGGAGGTAAAAGAACTCTGCAATAAAAATTACAGAGCACTGAAGAAATTGAAGAAGACCTTAGAAGATGAAAAGGCAGCTCATGTTCTTGAACAGGTGGAATTAATATAGTCATAATGGCCATAATACCAAAAGCAATATACAGATTTAATGCAATCCCCATCAATATACCAATGACATTCTTCCCAGAAACAGAAAAAAAAACAATTATTAAATTCACTTGAAAAAAATTAAATTCATTTGGAAGAAAGAAGACCCAAAATAGCTAAAGCAACACTAAGCAAGCAAAACGAAGCAGGAGGTTTCACAATACCTGATCTGACATTATACTACAAAGCTCTAGTAACAAAACCAGCATGGTATTAGCATCAAAGTAGACATGAAGACCAATGGAACAGAATAGAAGACACAGAGACAAATCCACATACCTACAGCCATATGATACTTCAGAGGTACCAAAAATGTATTTTGGAGAAAAGACAACCTTTTTAAGAAATAGTGCTGGGAAAACTGGATGGCTATATACATAGCCAAATGAAAATAGAACCCTATTTCTCACTCTGCACAAAACTCAAATCAAAATGAATCAAAGTCTCAGGAATATAGAAACCTTGGAACTACTAGAAGAAAACGTCAAATCAACACTCTATCATATAGGTGGTGGCACTGACTTCCTTAACAAGACCACCAAAGCACAAGAAATAAAACCAAGAATCAATAAGTGAGATGTTGTCAAACTAAAAAGCTTCTGCAGAGCTAAACAATGATTAAGAGTATGAAGAGAGAGCCTACAGAATGGGAGAAAATTTTGGGCACCTGCTCCTTCGATATTTAATATATCCAAAATATATTTAAAAAACTCAAAAAAGTAACACCAAAAATCAAATAACCCAATCAACAAATGGGCAAAACAACTAAACAAAATTCTCAACAAGAAGAAACACAAAAGGCCAATAAATATATGATTGAAAAATAAATATATGATTGAAATTGTTCAACATCTCCAGCAATCAAGGAAACACAAATCAAAACTACATGAAGATTGCATCTCACTCCAGTCAGAATGGCAATGATCATGAATATGAATAACAATAGCAGCTGGCGAGATTGCTGAACATTGATGCATTTGTGAGACTTCAGACAGATACGAACACTCTGAAAAGCAATGTGAAGATTCCTCAAAAACCTAGGGATGAAGCCATCATATGACCCTGCTGTCCCTCTCATAGGTATTTTCTCAAAAGATATAAAATTGGCATACTGCAGTGACACAGCCACACCAGTGCTTACAGCAGCACAATTCATAATAGCTAAATTATGGAGTCATCCCAGATGCCCATCAGTAGAAGAATGGATTAAGAAATTGTGGAATACACATACCATGGATTTCTATTCAGGTATTAGAAAGAATGAAATTATGGCATTTGCTGGCAAATGGATGGAAATGGAAAATAACATGCTAAGGGAAATTAGCCAAACTCAGAAACTCAAAAGTGGTATATTTCCTCTCATTTGTGGAAGTTAGAATAAAATAATTGAAAGGGGGAGGGAAGGATAAGACTACATAAAGAACCATTCAAATACAAACAGATGAACTAAAGGAAGTCTAGAAGAGAAGAGGAAAGAGAAGTGGAGAAGAGAGGAAGGTCAGGAGGGAGGAAAGGGAGAATATAGGGGATGGGGGAGAGGGAAAAAATGTATATTCTGTGCCTATCAGCAGAAGAAAAGGACCATGGACAAAAGGAGAGAAGGGGGAGTGATGGGTGGGATAGGGCCAAATTATATGCTATACTGTGTGCATGTATGACAATGTAACAACAAAACCTATTGTTATGTACAACCTTAATGCACCAATAAAAATGCAGAAAAAGAAGATTAGAGAACCAATCAAATATAAATTAAAAGCTGAGTTAAAGAAAGGCTATAGAGGAAGGAGGATGGGAGGGAGAACCAGAGGGAAAAGGGGGAGGCTATGAACCAAAATTGAGTTCCTTGCAAGTATGAATTTATTGGGATGAACCCAACTACTATGTTAACCATGAAGCTATAATGAAAAAAATCAGTAGAAAATATGCTGGTGTTATTTTGAAATTAATAGATACATATATGAGAAAATTTGACTTTTTGTAAATTATCATTAAATTATTAGACAAGTTAATGTAGTTAACAAAATTTTTAGTTCTTAGTGTAAGAGAAAAGGGGTATAAATAAAAAAAATCAGTAGCATAAATAAGAACTTTATCATCTTAAATTTGTATTAGAAATTTTCTATGGGTTCTTGAATTATTATTATTATTATTTTTGATGTTCTTACAAAATGGATTTCCTAGCTTTGCATGTTAGAAAGGCCAGGTAAAATCAATGACAATCTAGCAGCCTTTAATACCAATTGCATGCATAAATGTGACCACTTAGTACCATTTCTCACTGAAGAAACCATGGTCTAAGTCCAAGAAAGAAAATGTACAAGGTAAACTCACAAACCACAATGGGATCACATCAGGGATTCAGCCTGAGGAGTTCCCAACAATCCAGATCAGCTATTCTGTACATCACAAAATAAATTAAAAACTCTGCAATAGACTAAAACATCAAATTCATAAAAATGCATGTGTTTATATGATTTACAAAGAAATTCATTGGTTATTCTCAGATGTGGCTAAGGTATCATCTTATTATTTTGAAAATTGTCAAAGGGAATGATTTTAGAACATAGCCTACCTTTTCCATGTAAACATTTCCAGTATCCGTATAGTTGATGGTGGGAAATACCTGATAGAAGTGTCATAAATATTAAATGACAGGACTAGGAAGGCACCACTTTACAGTCTGTAATGTGAAGATGAAACCAGTCCTTTGGCTGCTCGGACTGTGGAGTTTCCTTTGCTTTTGCTGGCAGGTGGGATCTGCAACTGAACATGATGAGGGTTGCAACTCTTAGTGGTGGGCTTCTGACCTCCACTGTGGCAGCAAATCCCCAGCACCTCACTGTCAAATTCTTCTTCCTTCTGGTGAGGATTTGAAACGCTCACGTATCAAAAGAGGACCTAACAGCAGCCTTTCTTGCCCTGTGTGTGCTAGTCTAGGGGTTTATACAGCACTTGGGTCACAGCTATTGGTCCAAAGTTATGCTAATTAGGGTTTGAAGAAGTACTAATGCTATTGGTCCAAATTTATGCTAATTAGGGTTTGGAAGCATACTAACTCAATTGGTCAATTCTGGAGCAGTGAATTGTGCATGCTGGGTGTGGGGGCAGTTCTGGAACTGCAGAGGTGCCTAGAGGAGGTTTCTGCATCAGGCATCTCTAAGATGCCCAGGCCAGCCTCTGAAGGGTGACAGGTCATCCTGCCTTGGCTCACCTGGGGTTGGGTCTTGGGCCTCAGGCCCACTACACCTGCCTGGCAGAATACAAGCAGTTGTGGGCCATGCTTGTTGCCCGCCTTTGAACCCAACAGGGCCACCAATCTGCAGTTTCACTGCTCTGCTGCCGCAGAGGCCAGTAGGCTAATTCGAACAAACCAACTTTAAAAAGATTTCTTTTTCTGAAAAGTGGAAATTTATACAAAGAATGGATGTTGGAATTCATTTTTGTTGGGTCTGAAAGTGTTATTAGGGTTATTTTTAAATCTCTCTTGTTGATGAAATATTATTTTAGCATTTATAGATAAAGTGATACTATGTCTGAGATCTGCTTTAAAACTTCTCAGGGAATGGTGGTTAATGAAGGGGTTATAAATGCAAAATATTAGCAAAATAAATTGTTGAAGTAGGCAACGGGTATACAGGACTTTATTAAACTATCTTCTGTTTTTCTAAGTTTGAAAATTTTATTAATATAAAATGATAATAAAAATAAAGCAAATCACCCATTTGAAGCCACACGGTACAGAACAGGGCCCAGGAGATTCCGAATTACAGCAGGCTCACGCAGCATCTGGCTCCAGCCAGGAAAGATACTTGGTTGCAGTGGCTTCTCTGACATCATTCATTCAGCAACCTTGATCCCAATCCACCGGAACTTAGATTGTCTCTAGCACACCAGGTTGTCATCCTCACCCTAAATCATGGGAAATTTAAATATTTTCACAAATTCCCTAAATGAATAAGTCACATTGTGGTTGTGCCTGCCAAGGTTTTCCAGGGGATCTTAATCATCACAGGCACGACAGAGCGTATGGCAGCTCATGAACCAAAGGCATCAGCCCTCATCCTCAGGAAACTCATTTCCGGGTGGGGGGAAAAGGGTAATAAAGTTGTCATTGCAATATTGCTTCACCTTGTGAAGTGTGAAGTGTTTTTGTTTAGTAAATTATCCACTTGTCTGCTAAGAATAGAAACCACAGCTGCTTAGGCACGGTGAGATCATTGCTCATTGCTTTGAAAATTATTTTCTTCGTTCACAAACACATTTAACCCTGGCAGTCTCTGATTCAAATATTTCTGGGGTGCCCCAGTCAGCTCAAATTAACGTGTGTTAGTTGCTCCCACCTCGGGATCACTTCAAATAGTTGTCAAGAAATCTGGCCACACCTGATGCTTTTCTTCTGCTTCTAGAAGAGGGTATCAGTGCATGTGATGATTAATTTCATGTGTCAACTTGGAGGGTGTGTATGGATGAGATTAACATCTAAACTGGTGATCTCTGGGTAAAACAGATTGTTCTTCACAGTATGAGTGGGCCCCACCCAGTTGAAGGCCTGAATAGGACAAAAAGACCAACCTTGCTGAGCAAGCGGGAGTTCTCTGGAAGGCTGCCTTCACGATGTACCTGCATCATCCAGTCTCCTGGCCTCCAGCCCTCTGCCCCAGGCAGCAGATTTTGAATTTTCTAGCCTCTCCAAAATCATGTGAGAGAATTTCCTATAATAATCACATATATTCATATGATACATGTATTATAAATACTAAATATGTAACAAGTCAAAAAATACACACACACACACACACACACACACACATATGTGAAATCCTAATTCCTCTAGCAAAAACAGAGACATATAACATTATGGAATGACATGGTTTTTCAAAAATAAATTGATGTCTCAGTGTGTTTTCTGTGGTTAATAACACAATACCACAGACTGGACAAGCTATAAAGGAATGAGGTTTATTTTGGGTCACAGCTCTGGACCACATCACGGGCCATATCTGGTGGTGGCCTTCTTGCTGTCAAAGTCCTACAGTGGTGCACAACATCACATCACCAGAAGTAGGGAGTGCAAGAGAGACCTGACCTAACTGATACTTACAAGAGATCTGCTCTAGAGCTAGCCATTAACCCATTAATTACATGAATGGATGAATCTATTCATAAGGAAGGAGTCCTAACCATATCTTAAAAGTTCCACCTCTTAGGATCCCATGATGAGATTCATTTCAACATGAGTTTTGAAAAAGACAAACTATAATCAAAACATAGCAACTGGGAAATGGGTCTCCTCCTTGTAATTATTTGCAAATACATTCATACATTTAGAAAATATCTAAATCTATACATGGGTATGTGTGTATGTATCCTGTTGGTTCTGCTTCTCTGCTTCCCCAAATACATTGGGGAAGGCAACAGATCATCTGCCTTGAAAGCTTGTGTCTCCTACTTCACCACAACATACTCTTGCTTCGTATATAAGCATATATATTTGGAGAACATACACTTTCCTAAGACAAATATTTCCAGCTTTTGGTTTTGTATGAGGGACTGAGATCTGAGGTATGACATAGTGTGCTATCACTGGTGTGGATTTGAGTAGGGTTCATCATCCCAAGAGCGTAGCGTGTCTTTATCTCCAGCCTCTCCTCCATAGAATAGCACAAAGGTTTATTACAAGGATAAAAATGAAATTATAGGATCCCAGGATGGATTGCTGAATGTTGCAAAACAATCTCTCTTGCTAATGCATGACATAAAGAAAAGATGCTGACCTAGGTGACCTTGGGGTCTGAAAGAATAAAAGCAAAGGAAACTACACATAAGAATGGTACTCTGCCAAACGTATATACTTGGATTGAACGTTGAAGTAAATGGATGGCAGATGGTAGGTATTTATAGATAAGTAAGGGAAGTGGTTAGAATGATTAGTAGATTAGAATCAGAGACAAGAGTGTGAACTCATGTTTAGATTAATACAGAAGCAGAAAGCTACCTACAGAAACAGTTGCAGATATGTGTAGATTCCTGGGTTAGTATATAGGGATCTGCTGCCTTACTCCATCAGATGAGAGAATCTAGAAGCAGTGAGTCCCCCCTAGCACCTCTGAATCTGGGTTTCTACTACCATTTTCCAGTAAAAGGTGTCAGACTCCTCAGAGAAATCATAGATTCAAAGACTGAAGAAAATTACACATAATTAGTATGGAACACCTTGGGGTACCAGAACATAAAGACATGCTAAAAGCAAACACATAATAAGAAAGCAAAATTTAAAACCTTAATGATGAGCAGGACACAGGAGCCTACTGAGAGAGCTCCTAATATCTGAAACAAGTTGAGCCACAAAAGTGATATCAGATTATAACTAAAAAATTCAAATAAACATCTGAGTAACATGAGTGTTATCTACACTTAGCCATCTCCATGAATCCAAACTGACATAAAAAAAATGGAGGAAAAATAACAAGTTTCCAATTGACAAAATTTGCAAATAATTGTATAGTGCATAACGCTTCATCTTTTAAATGTGGGTTCATGCTGAATGACTTTCTCCCAAAAAATGCAGTATGGAAAGTGGGGGAACTTTGCAGTGGAGGAAACTGATCGCTACTAGCTCATCCAGGTGAGCAGGGTCAGTACTTGCAGTGACAAATCATGCTGGGTAGCCTGTGCCCTGCAATGATGTGATGAAAGGACATTTTTCCTCTATGGTTTTCCCTCCCAAAAACACGCATAGCATCAGTCCAATCATTAGAAAAGCATCAGACAAATCCCAGTTGAGGAATAGTCTACAAAATATCCCTGCAATACCCTTAAACCTTCCAAGGTCATCAAAATCAAGGAAAGTCTGAGAAACTGTCACAGACAAGAGACTTGTCAACTCATCAGAATATGTTACCCTCGTTTGGATTCCGGGCTGAAAAAAAAAGCATTAGTTTAAAACTAAAGATATGGGAATAAATTATGAACTTCAGTTAATAATTATGTATCCATATTAGTTCTTGAGTTGTAACAAATGTCCATGTAAAATTTAAGAATAGGGGAAAGTAGCCAGCCATGGTGGCACATGCTTGTAATCACAGCAGCTCGCAAGGCTGAGGCAGGACAATCACAAGTTCAAAGCCAGCCTCAGTAATTTAACAAGGCCCTACGCGACTTAGCAAGACGCTGCCTCAAAATAAAAAATAAAATGGGCTGCAGATGAGGCTCAGTGGTTAAATGCCTGGGATCAATCTCTGGTACCATAAAAGAAAATTGAAAACCCCCAAAACAAAAGAAAATGAAAAATATAATAAAGGAAATTATATGTAAAATACAGGTAAACTCTCAGTACTGTCTTCACAGTTTTTTTGTAAATATAAAACTGTTCTAAAATATACGTATGCTATTAAAAAAGAAGTCACATATTTTAAGTTCTTCACACAGGAAATGGCTACTCAATAATATTGGTTTCTATTATGAGCGCTATATACTATTGTAATAAAAGAAATCTCAAATGCATGCTCAATTTTTACTTTAATGATTATAGGATTAAGAAGATTCCTTTGCAAACCTTCTCTACTGATTTCAAAGTTACAGAAAAAAATTTTAAAAAGAAGAAAGCCAGATTACCAGTGAATATCCAAGCTGGCTTACAAACCATGCATAAAATAATAGGATGAACAAAGAGAAAACCTACTCTCTTCTAGTTACGAAACCTAAACGGAAGTGTCTATTTGCAAGTGACAATCAAACGAAGCATCTTTTAGAAATTTATACGTCGTAGTGCCAGAAAAGAACTGAAAAGGCCACTGCGAGCGTCTCTTTCACCTCCTCCAGAACTGAGCTCCGTTTTCTGCTATACACTGTGGTGTTATTTATTTCCCAAGTGGTGCTAACAAAAAGTTCCAGACTGGGCTCGAGCGGTGGCTCAGCAGTTGCAGCACTTACCTGGCATGTGAGAGGTCACAGGTTCGAAACCCAGCATCACATACACAATGCAGTGTCAGAGCAGTGAATGTCACATGAAAAACTAAATAAAATTCATTCTCTCTTTCCCTTCGCTGTCCCTTTCTTTATATATATTTATTATATATAATCCTATTTATTATATATATAATCCTATTTATTTTATATATATAATCCTATATATTTATTATGTATATAATCATACACACACACACACACACACACACACACATATATTATCAGAATGGGGTGGGGAGTTTAAACCTGGTGTTTTTTGCCCAAAAGCCCAAGATGAAGGTCACCTTCGTAGACTTGATTTCTGTCTCTTTCTTTTTTTCTCTCTCTTCCTCCCTCCCTCTGCCCCGCCCCCAGCAGTGCTGGGGCTCAAACTCAGAGTCTTGCACAGATAGTATTCCTGGTTTTTTCCTTAGTTTATGTGTGATCATTTCCCTATGTCTTCATATGATCCTCCCTCTGTGCTTGCCTGTGTCCCCTCCTTCCAAGGAAGGACATCCATCAGACTGGATTAGAAACAACCCTAATGACCTTATTTTTAATTAACTGCCTCTTTAAAGACCCTACCTCCAAATACAGTCATATTCTGAGGACTCTGGGGTAAGAAATTCAACATGAGCATTTTGATGGGGACACAGTTCAGCCCACCACATGCCATCCTAGATCACGGATAATGGTGACGATCAAACAATTGGTGTAAGGGAGCACTCAGCACAGAAGTTGGCACAGTAACTGTGTTAGCTTTGCGTTACTATAACAAATAGCTGAGCTAAATCAACTTAAAAGGAGGAAAGGTTCATGTTGGCTCACAGTTTTGGAGGTTTCAGTCCATAGAGGGTTGGCCTCATTTTTTGGCTTGTGATAAGATGATGCATGAAGGTGGGAGCACGTAGGAGAGAAAGCTGCCTACTTGGTGGCTGCCAGGAAGTGAAAGGGAGAGACAGACAGGTCCCATATCCTCTTCCACAGCATACCACAGTGACCTCACTTCCTTCAGGTTTGATCACCTCCACATAGTGCCACAGGCTGGCAACCAAGCCTGCAACTTGTGGACTTTTGGTGGACACTTATCCAAACCGTAGGAAGTGGCTGATATTTATCTCTCCAGAACCTTGCAAACAAGGCTACAGCAATCTTCCCCAGGTTCCCCTACCCCATTTCCTTCTCCACACAGCTGAGGCTGGCCCAGGCCTAATGTCAAGCTAAGCAGATGCTACTTCCATATTCTTCCCTTGAGCCCTTTTTGCTTCTTCTTCCCTGTGTCCAGGACTTCAGCCTGTTCCCTCCTATGGACCCAGCACTTTCTGCCCCTTGGGTCTTCCAGTCTCACAAAGGGAGTCCTTGGAAAGAAAGGAAGGCTTGCTCATTTGGGGGAACTAAATGACTATAACACCTTAAACTGCTGTTCAGTATACATGTGCTTGTCCATAGAATTAGTGATATCCAGCCTTAGGATTGCAGTTTTAGGCTTTAATTCTAGAGCAAGCCAGGTGTGTGTGTGTGTGTGTGTGTGTGTGTGTGTGTGTGTGTATGTCTGTCTGTCTGTCTGTCTGTCTGTCTGTTTTGGGGAGGTTGGGGATAAACAGAGAGAAAAGAGGATCATGTGTAAAGAAGAAGAAATGCCCCTTTCTCCTCCGGAATCCAGGCAGATGCATGGCCACCTGTACTCCACTCCAGGAATCTCATTTTGCTTAGTGCCCCAGCTTGCTTTTTCTAAAACGTCATTTACTCAGGCAGCCTCTCAGGTGTTAATTTATCTGAATTTCTCTATTCATGTACAGCTAATCTTTAATAACCTTTAAAAACCAATAATAACATATTTATGGGTGCATTTAACTTTTCATAGTACCTTTATATAGATGACCTAATTTTCCTCTCTAAACAGTCATATGATGAGAGGAAAATAAGTAATACTGGCCCTTTTTACACAGGAGAAAATGGATCTGGGGAAAATGTTACTTGCTTAGGGCCAAGTAAGGAGGACATAAATCCAGGTCTTCAGAATTTTATTCCAGAAATCCAGATACTTCTTCTTTTAAGCTGGTGTAATGAGCAGAACATTAAAGCTGAATAATTAGAAATTGGTCTTATTTGACTGATGGATTTTTAAAACTTGAATTCCCCAAACCTATATTCAAACCACAATGTTTTACTAGTTGAAGTATATTTCCAACTATATGTGTGTGATAATCATATATATGTATCTTACATTTATATGTATATATGCATGCTCAGATGCATGCATATATATATAGGCATGAGGGTTTTATGGCTGTGTGATGCAGTAGATTTCAATGCACAAATAGAATTTCAGAAGGCTTATTTTTCTGACTTGTCTCTGTGACTTCTGGGAAATGTGACATGGTGTGCAAGCACAAAAGACTTCCAGATTAATATAAAATAAAGCACAGCATAAAGAAATACATAATTCTGACCGTTCAACTAGTTTCTCAGCAGTCATCCGTTGCAGATTTATGAAGAAAGAATGTTAGTCTATAAAACCAAGTACCAGACTATTTCAAAAGCAACTTGAAAATGTAGCACAATCTGATTTGAAATGCTATAGCTTGAAAGAATTGATTTCAGGTTCCATTTCTGGATGTGATAAAGTAGTTGTAGCACACCAACACTCTCACGGACAGCGAGAACGACTGGATTGCATGCAAAAAAAAAATTAAAAGAAGAAAAACATCTATCTGAGGTTTTAATGATTAGCAAATCATGAAACCAGAGGTAAAGTACCCAAGGTCCCTGTGAAAAGGGACTTCAGAAAAATGGATAAAAATTCTGTAGCTACATTAATCTTTGGGGACATTATCAGCTCTTGGGGAGGGGAGACTGAGAGTGCAGGTGGAGGACCTGGACAATACTCAGGTGCAGCTTTTGGCAATCTTAGGGTGCTGGAAAGTCACAAATTAGGATTTGAGATGGCCAAGTCAGCAAGACTTGGAATGCTAAATTTAGGTGATAAATTGGGTATGGGAAGTGACTCTGCCGCAGGTATTCCCCTGCAGCCATTTGCTGTCATTTGGAACTATGAAGGGCAAGAGGATAAAAAATCAGGCAGAAGATATGGAGGACAGAGGCAGCATTTTTGTATTTTCGTGTACTGAGGAGAACATCAGGAAAGAGAGGAAACCCCCGTAGACAGCTCCGATCACCACTGGAACTCCTGGAGCTGGGAGGCACGAGACTTAGCCAAGTCTCAGTCTGCTAAGGTCTTTTGCTTGTTTGTTTTACTTAAGATGATCCATCCTTAATTTACCTGCCCTCCTGATGGCAGAGAGGACTCTCTCTGGGTTAAGATGCGGCTACCCAGAACTTCTGTGACTACTATAAAATGACCAGAATAAAAACAATAAAAAAAAAATGACCAGAATGACCAGAATTCAGAAAAATTCATCTGGGCATACCAAGAAAAAAGACCAAGAGAGAAAAAAAAAAAAAAAAAACCAAAGAAATTGATACATAAAATAACAGTAACAATAAAATGAGTGCTAAAAACTGCGCACACGCGCGCACACACACACACACACACACACTCACACAGCGCCATACTATATGTCATTTCAGTCATGGATGGACTATATATCTATCTATAGATATCTACTAGATATCATAAAGATAGTGGACTGTATATCTATTAGATCTCTATAGGTAGATATACAGTCCATCCATATAGATGGATCCATATCATAGTACATAATATATAACTTGGGTGTGCAATATGCTATGTCCTCTAGATTTTCATAAGGACATTTTATGATGTTTTCACAATGATGAAATCACCAAACGAGGCATTCCTCAGTCTATATCCCCATCATTAAGCCCCATATAGCTGTTCACGTGTGTGTGTGTGCATGTGTGTGTGTGTAAAGAACTTATAGGAATCACTGGAGAGAATGCTTATACCTGCACAGAAAACTGAAGAAAGCTCAGCACTGACAAAATGGCATCTGGGCTTAATCTCAGAGAGGGAAGAAGAAGGAAGAGTAAGGAAAACAAATGGCATAGGAGAAGGAAACACAGGAGTAAGACAAGGCATGTGATAACCATGAATCCAGACCAAAGCCTGGCCAGCGTTCCTGATGTCTGGGGATTGATTTAAAGCTGGTAAGGTATCTGGGGACTGCTGGGAAAATTCCTGGAAGTGGGCTAATGACTTGAACTCTATTCTGCAGAAAACCAGGAGTCTAGCAGAGGTCACTCTGACTGAGGCTTGGTCAGATTGTTTGGAGAATGTAGTACAGGGAGGTCTGGAAGGTCAGGTGAGAAGAAGGTAATTTGCACGACACTTGCACTTTTAGGGACTTCCAAACAAATCTGAAGGAGGTGAAGACAGCCTGAATTAGTCCAGGCCCTGGAGATGATCTGAGAAAGACTTGGCAACTATTTGGATGAGTGGAGAATTAGTGAAGATAACTGAGATTTAATCTTGGAAGCCTGGAGGGATATAGTTGCCATCAGTCAAATTAGCAAATGTAGGTTGGGACTAAACTTCGGGCAGTGTGTAAAGAGACCAGTTTCTAACATGTTCAATAGGGGACAGGGGGAGTTGCAATGACTGCATGTCACTCAAATAAGAAACCTCCTTAGGCATCTTCTAGAAATATGAGACTATGCCTCAAGGGACAAATCCAGGGATGCAGATTTTTGAGTTATTAGCTTGTAGAAGGGAGTGAAAAGCAGGAAGGTGAGTACAGTCACAAGGGAAAACCACAGGGTCGAAGATCACCATTTATGAATCAGAGAAACCAAATTAATGTGTTTGGGGTGTTCATTGTCCCACCTACTAGTAGATTGGATCCTGCTGTTAGAACATTATCTTCTGTGAAGATGAAGCTGCAGTCACCTCTCCTTACGTACTTCAATTTCTGTGCACCACCCTGGCTTACCTCTCCACCCTCAGCTTCCTCACCTCAGGTGATCGCATCTGATCTAACAGTGTGAAGATCAGAGACACAAAATGCATCCGTGGCCAGGGCAATTGAGCATCACAGGAGGAAGAGGTGGGGGGCCTTTGTTCTCATTGTCTAGTTAAAGGAAAACTGACCTAGTGGTTAAGGACTTGAGTCTGGATTTGGACATAGTTTAACATTTACGTATTATTTGGCTTTCTCCAAGTACTTGAACTCTCCAGGTCTCACTTTCACTGGGATGATTCATTTACTCAACAAAAACATATCTACAACACCTCCATGAGCCAGGTGGTCTACTTGGCATGAGGCTCACATGCAAATAAAATAAGCACAAATCCTTTCTCAGTAGAGCTTACAAGATTGGCATCCTACTTATAGGCTATTGGAAAGATAAAGCAAAATAAACATGGAAACTATTAAAGCACAGGGCCTGGGATGAGGTAAACCTGCTTTAAGTGTCTGCTAATTGTATTATGTGCAGGCATCCACCTAAGCTAAATTCTTGCTCTCTTCTTCCTAAGAGTGTTTCTGAGGGCTGGAGCAGTAGCTCAGTGGTTTCGGCACTTGCCTAGCAAGCATGAGGACCCGGGTTCAAATCCCAGCACTACGTACACAACTAAGTGTTGGAGCAACTAAGGCCATGTGAAAAACTAAATAAAGTTGTTTCTCTCTTTCTCTGTCTCTTTCGCTGTCCCTCTCTCTTTAATAAAAAAGAGTGTTTCTGACATTAGAGCAAGCAAACTGGTGAAATGCATAAAAAAATAGACACATGCCAATCAAGTGTGCTGTTCTCACATATACACCTACCATACTGTTAACTGTGTTATCAATTTTAAGTTGTCCATATTAAATATGAAGTATTACCATTTAGATATTTCTCTTTAGATTTATTTATTCTGAAACAGATGAATCTCACTTTAATCTAATAAATTATTAAAATTTTAGTATGTGAGTGATGTACTTTATGGATTATTTATCAGTGGTAAATATCTTGTTACAATATATAGAAAGAGTTGGACTGGGAGTTGTGGGGGCAGTCCACACATGTACCCTCGGGAATGTGTGCTGGTATTGGGCTGGGTATAAACTGGGGCATTCAACTGGAATCGGAGCTTTCATCAGAGTCCAAGAGTGCCCCCACCCCGCATCCACACACAGAAGAAATTGGCCTTTCTTGGTACATTATAGTCATACCAAAGAGTTAGGTTCATTTTGACATAATCATGCATGCATAGCATTTAATTTATTCCGTTTCAGCCCCTGGTGACCTCCTTTCCCTTCCCTCCTCCCTCCACCTCTTTTCCTTCTTCTACTCTACTCATCTACCATCCATTCATTTATATTGTTTTAAATTAGTGCTTTATAGATATACATAAAGATGGAAATCACTGTGGTATATTTATGCACGCACTTAGTGTAATTTTTAAAAACTCATTCTGTATTTCCTCTGCTTTCCAGTCCTCCTCCCTCACCTTCAATCTCCTCCTTCTACTCTGCTAATCCTCTCTCTGTCTTTATGATATGTTCCCCACTTTTCCTCCTTACTTTACTCTAGCTTCTGTATGTGTGATAAGGCTTTCAACCCTTGATTTTCGGGTCTGACTTATTTCACTTACCATTATATTTTTCAGCTCCATCCACTTACTGGCAAATGCCATATAATTCTTATGCATAGCTAAGTAAAACTCCATTGTGCATATATACCACATCTTTAATCAATTTATCTGTTGACAGGCACCTGGGTTTGTTCCCTATCTTGGCTATTGTGAGTTGAGTTGCTATAAACATTGTTGTGGCTGTATCACTGTAGTAAGTACATTTATTTATTTATTTATTTATTGGGTAAATACCATGGAGTGGGACAGCTGAGTCATATGGTTGTTCATTCCTAGTCTTTTAAGGAATCTCCACGATGTTTTCCAAAGTGGTTGGACAGTCCCACCATGAGTGTATAAGTATACCTTTTCCCCCATATCTTCACCAGCATTTATTATTATTTGCATTCTTGATCATTTTCATTGAGATTGGAGTGAAATGAAATCTAAGAGTAGCTTTGATTTGCATTTCCCTGATAGCTAGAGATGCTGAACATTTTTTTTTGGCCACTTGCACACACAAAAATTGTAAGAATTCCAACTTGCACAAAAGCAAATATACATATGATAAACACAAGATGAGCTGTGACGCAGTTAATTAAATTTATCTAAAGAAAAAAAAATCCAGAGACAGTGATGTGTCACAAGCATAGAAAGGTGATTGGTGGGAATTTCTCAGTCTGCTGTCAGCGTTGCCCAGGCCCCTGAATTGGCACCCAAGTATGTTGATCCTCCTGCTGTGTCCCCAGGATGGGAATGAAGCAACATATAGCTGAGAGTATTTTTGACTACCTGGCAATTACTTTACTATTATCCAATTTGAATTCAATTTTTTTTGTTTACCCACTTCCTATGCATTTGGTTAGTAATTCATTTCTCCAAAGCCTGACTGCCCATGGTTAAACTGTCACACTGGAGCTGTAAATATGCACTGATGAGGACACATCCTGAACACTTAGTGTCCCCAAAAGAACAGAAACAGATAGCTGTACTGAATCTTATTATTGCTTCTTCAGTGACTGAAGCTAGACATGGTCTTAGGCAATGTGTTACCAAGGTCAAGCAGCATTTGCCACACTAGATTTTCTATCTAGTGGCCAGTGGCATGGAAAATTTTCAGCTTCCCTTGGAAACTTTTAATTAACAGATAAAATATATATGAGAAAAATAATAATAAATAAATTAACAAATACACTTCCAGGGCATCATTGTTGCACAGAGAAAGCATCAAGCCAGAGGTTATTATAATACAGAAAACATGGCTTAGGTTTCTTGCTTTGGTTTATAAATCATTCACTCATGAAAATTTATGGGACAAAATAGATATGAATCATTCAGACTTAGAAAGTCAAACCCATCTCACTCTTAGGTGGGAGAGAAAGCATAAGTGTTCTGCCAGAGCCTAGTTTCAGGAGCACTTACAAAGTATCAAGGGGAAACTAAGGAATTCTTCCCTCTCCGAACGGAAGACAACATTAAGAGAATGGGGTATCAATGCCCGTGGAAGGGCAAACATTGTGTTGTTAGCCTTTTTTCAGGCTGCCAGAAAGACAGAGGATGTGTGTGTTCTTACAAAAATCAGGAAATCCAGGAAAGTAATCTTATCTACCTGCTGGCCAGGCACCCTCCCAGCCCACCACCACTGGAACACTATGCAGGAAGGGAGAGGCCTTGACAGCCTTCTGTAGTGGAAGTTCATGTCCTTGATGCAGTGACTGTCCCTCCACATGACAATGGCTTCATAGGGTAAAGAAGTACCTGGCCCCCTCTCTCCAAGCCTTAAGTTCAGATCAAAAGCAGTGTCTGACGGTGCAGGTAGCAACCTCTCAGTGGAGGGCTTGACAAACTGTGCCTGCAGGCCTCATGTGGCTCTCACCTGCTTTGGTGCCACCCAGTGCAGTCTCCAGCAAGCAAGATGAGCTGCAGAGTCAGCACACCCTTTCCCTTCCTGCCCAGCCCCTGGCCTCCCTGCTTGGCCCACAGTGTGCATGGCTCCCACCTACACGCTGGGGACCCTGCTATTGGCAACTGCCCAGTTAGGGTAATGTGTGGCTCTGGACTCAGAGACGAAGGGTGTTATCTCTCTGCAGCCAGACCATCTGCTCACATTGAGATGGTCAGGCTGTCAGGGAGTTCCATGAGATCTGGGTGTCAAAGGAGTATAAAGTGAAGTTGAGCATTTTCTCCTACCTCACCTCCTCAAACCCCCTATGGCCTCAGCCTGCCAGTCCCCAGCCCCTTGGCAGTCAGTCTTCTTCCAGGATAGGCCTCTGGATGCTGATCACCTGGCATGGCCCACCCCAGGCTGACACAGCAGAGAAACCAGCTATTTTCATTCTTCCATTTGAAATACTAACATAGCAGCCTCTATTTTACATCTCTACAAAACGTAAAATATTTACTAATCAATTCTTTACAGCAAAATTTGCTGACCCCAGTTCCAGCAGACAGAAGCCTGTCTTGCAGAGCTAATGGACCACAATAATTTTTAGATCTTTGAGCATCTCCTAAGTGGATAAGACATACACACCTTATCTGAAAGACTATCCCTGGGGAAATGGATCACTCTACCGAGCGTGGAACCCTGGAAATAAATAGCTCCCAGCAGAAAGCAATAGTGTACTTGTCTTCCCAAAAGTACCGGAAGAGCGACAGGGTTGGTCAAAACAGCACATCCTTTGCCAGCTGGGAATTTTCTACCATGCTGCCAACTTTTCTACACATAGCATATAACAGAGGGTAGAAAAAATATTTACTGGGTGCCTAATCTATGTGGAGCTCCTTTTTAGGTACAAGACACAGAGGTAACCGAAGAGTCTCTTGTCTCCTTTGTTATGCAAACGTTTCTTAGTTTGATGCATACCATTTATTAATTCTTGGTATTATTTCTTAAGTTTATAGAAGTGCTACTGATGAAGCTTTCATCTACAACTTATGTGTTTTCCCCATTTTCTTCTAGCCATTGCAAAGTTTCTGGTGTTATTCCCAGGTCTTTGGTCCATTTTGAATTGGCTTTTGTTCAAGATGAGAGATAGGAATCTAGTTCAATCTTTTACACATGGAAATCCAGTTTTCCCAGTGTCATTTGTTAAAAAGGCTATATTTTCTGAAAGATGTTTTTGGCACCTGTGACAAAAAATCAGATAGCTATAGCTGTGTGCGTTTTTCTCTGTGTTATCTATATTCTGTTTCATTGGCCTACAATCCTTTTTTATGCCAGTACCATGCTGTTTTAGTTACTAGGGCTCTGTAGTATAGTTTGAAGTTGGGTATTGTGATGCATCCAACTTTGATTTTTTTACTCAGAATTGTTTAGATTATTTTGGGTCTTTTTTCCCTCTAAATGAATTTTAGTTTTTTTTTTTTGAGTTCTAAGAATATCATTGGTATTTTGATGGGAATTGCATTGAATCTGTAGATCACCTTCAGTCAAGCGCAGCTTTTCATCCTGAATATTTACACTCTTTGATTTGTTGTATCCTCAGACATGGAATCTCCTGATATGGAAGATTAACTGTAATGACATCTCAGTGACCATTGTGTCAGGGAGATTATTGGAAAACAAGAGAGGGTGGTGTTATCTCTGGATTTAGACCCAGGAGTTGTAGCAGAGTATATTATAATGTCAATATATAAAAGCTATTATTTCAATAATAGAATCCTGTGGCCTTGTAGAACATAACAGCAAACTGAAGCTTGATCATGAAGGAACTGGTGAGTTTAGATGAGGACTCTCTGGTGTTTGATTACTGCATGATTACCACTGTTTGAAATTCAGTGAAAAGGGACTCCAAACCTGAAACCTAATACGAGGGTAACTATTTATACACCTGCTGAAAAAATAATGAGAACTCCTTATTAATAACTTGTTTTAAACCAGAGTATAGTACACAATATATTAGCTAGGCATTTCTTCCCTTGTAATCAAATTGAATCTATTTCAAAGCAGTTTTGTTTTTTTTTTAACCAGGGATTCAGAGTAAAGCAAATGCTTTAGACATTGGGCATGAATGTAAATCGAAACAAAAGTGGCCTGCAAATGGTCTTTGATGAGCAGATCTCATAATGTCTCAAGATAGGGTAGAATGAGCAGGACCAGAAAGAAAACACTAGAAAGTGATATTTCAACAAAAGTGATTTAATTATCTGAGTCACGTAAAGAAACAAGTAAATGTCAAGAAATCCAGTTTATAGGAGAAATGGATGTCTGGGCTCCATACTGAGCTTAATAGCCCTCTAGTTTTATGTCCCTCATCTTCTGAAGTCATATAGTCTTGCATAATTACTCTCCAGACAATAGAAGTAAGGTCACCCTAAGCCTCCTTGAAAGCAGCAGTGGTGAGCCCAAGGCTCTGTGAAAGCTCGAGCCATCCCAGAATGAGTTCATGGTCATTTCAGCACCTGTGTGTAAGCAAACTAATGTTTTTTCCAATGATCACCAAACTACAAAGAGAAATATGAAGGCATAAAATAAATAAAACAAGATTATGTTCACCAATGTGTTCAATGTGAGATGAACTTGCATCCTGAGAATTCCGCTTCAACATGATTTGAATGCATGTTTTAGTACAGACAAGGGACGATTTCGAGTTTTGCCTATAAATGCTTTTCTAAACATTCACGCAGCCTTTAGATTATGTGATAAGGATATGTGGGCATTTATTCAGTTCTGTCATGGTCCTTAGTCTTACAAATTTCCCTAAATATTATTCCATGCCATTAAAATGACTGTTGTTAATTAGTGGTGAAAAAAGAAAAAGAAAAAATAATGTCCATTTTTCTCTCTTCCTTTAAAAAAAATAAAGGTGCCTTGTGTAGAAGGAAGAAAAAAAAAAAGGATTCTTAATAATCTTTACTTTCTTTGTTTGGTTACTCTGAATTATTTTTGGTCTCTCATTTTTAAAAGATGCATAATGCATTTGTCTGACTCTAGGAGTTTGTTTTTTGAATTACAGATAAGGAAGAAAGGAGCAAATTACCAACACTTTAATTCACCCAGATAGCACTTGCATACAATGGGGACACACTATTACCTGTAGCTATAACTCAGCAGCCCCTTGCCACATGTATGAGCTTCCTCCATCTCTCCCTGCAATCTAGGATATTGAGAAATAGTGCATATGGAAAATATGTATTCCCTTTCACCAGGTCTTGGGCAAATATGTACTAGTCTGGTATGTTAATGATATGCCATTACAAAATGGCACCTGGAAACTCCACAAATTGCCTATTTTTAGCATCACCATCAGATTGGCAGGGGTGAGCCATAGGGGATTAGGGTCATGATGGCAGTGAGTGGTCAATCCTCAGACCTAACCTCCTAAACCTCACCCCACCTTTATCTGGCTCCCGCTTCCACTTTTTTCCCATGAAGCCTCTCTCTGCAGCAGTGGACTGCATTGCTGCTTCTCTCCTGCCACCGCTACCCCCTCTCCTGGTAATCCTGACTTTTCCAGACCCTAAAGAGGGACTCCCATGTGTAGTTGGTATACTCCCAGAGTTCCCTGTGCTTGGGAATGAAGAATGGCTCTTTAGCAAGTTCCAGAATTACATGATCAAACTCTCATTTAGGAAACCCTTTTGCTCTTGATGAATTTTATATTATTTTAATTAATAATCAAACACAGTACATGAAACTTTATTAGATCCTTATGCAAAAAAATCAGTAATAAAAATAATCTTTTCTCTCAAAAAGAATTTACATTCTTTCTTCTCATACCATACCTTGAATAAGTTTTAAAATAGATATTATTATTTTTCCTTCCTCTGATTTCTCCAAACTTGGCCACATAGCACCTCTATTTTGTTGACATAACAACATTAGTCTTAGCGCAGTTTTGCTTTCTGGTCTATGTATTTTTTCTACTCTGTGCTTAGAATTGGCCATTTCTCCAGGGAATTCTGGTTTCTTCAAATGGTGAAATTTTTGATATTTCCTTCCTCTATGGAAACAAGATGTTGGGCAATTTACAGTGAAGGAGTGGCACAGCCTGGTCTTCCTGTATGAAATCCACTGCAGCTGTTGATTAGAGGCAAAACTACAGTCAAAGCAGGAAACTGGCCATGTGAAAGGTATGATAGATAGTTCAGGAAAAGGTACATCAAGTTGAATGCCCAAGGTAAGCAGCCAAGGGACTAGATTCAGGATGTATTTAGAAGGCAGTGCTATCAGACTTGTTAAAGGATTATGTGAATTATGAAAGAAAGAAGTTAAGAATGATACCTGTTCTTTGGTACCATTTACTGAGAGCAGGAAGCC
The DNA here is from genome assembly GCA_004027875.1 of Aplodontia rufa. Lineage (NCBI taxonomy): Eukaryota > Metazoa > Chordata > Mammalia > Rodentia > Aplodontiidae > Aplodontia > Aplodontia rufa. The sequence continues at coordinate 50,352 of PVKS010009262.1, forward strand.
TAGCCTAGGTCATCATGCACCATGATGCATGCCTGTAATCCTAGTGGTTTCGGACACTGAGGCTGGAGGATTGATAGTTCAAAGCTAGCCTCAGAAGCTTCATGAGGCCCTAAGCAACTTACCAAGACCCTGTCTCAAAAGAAAAAATAAAAATGGGCTAGGGATGTGACTTTGACTCAGTGGTTAGGCATCCCTGGGTTTTCAATCAGCATCAAAAAACAAAACAAAAACAAAAACAAATACAAAAAAACCCCCCAAAACACAACAACATTAAAAAATAAAACAAACAAACAAGTAAAAACGAAAAGAAAACAGGAAGCCTGGGAAAGGGGAGATTTGCAGGGCAGATCTATAGGAAATGCATTACAGGATCACAATTGCTCGTGCAAATCTGGAGCCGAAGGCAGAAGATGGAGATGGAGTTATGAACTTGCGATCCCTTGGGCTAGAGATGCCATTTAAAGATATGGAATTGAGCCATGAGAACTAACAGAATTCAAGAACTGAGCTCTTAGGTCCTGCACTGTTTCCAGGTCAGGGGAATCCTTTAAAGGAGATCCAGAAGAAGCCAACCAATGAGGCTGGAGGAAAATCAAGTGTGAACCTCATGTGCTAGGATTTGGAGGTGGTTTGCATGTGTCCTCCAGTGATTCATTCACTGGAGTCTTTGGTCCCCAACTGGTGCTGTTGTAATTGCAGCAGATCATGATCAGATCATGAGGAGGGGGTTCTGCTCCAATGAATGCATTAAGTCTGTCTCACAGTGGATTCAGTCTTGTGTGACTGGATTAGTTCTCCCAAGAATGAGTTATTGTGAGTCAAGACCACCTTACATAGTCACCCCTTTTGCTTGCTCCCTTCATTTTTCTCTGCCAGATGTGTCACTGCAACAGGATCCCTTACCAGAGCTGTGTAGATGTTGGTGTTATATCCTTGTACCTCCAGAACTTAATATGCCTCTTTTCAGAATCAAGTATCAGGTGTTCTGTTATAAACAATGCAAAATGGATTAAGACACCATGTTACCAAGTGTTCCCAGGAGAGAGTGTTTCCGTATGTCAAACGGTAGATAGGCTGCGTAAGACAAGGACTGAGTAGTGATCACAGATAGGGCAGCATGTTAATTACTGGTGACCTTCAGAGTAAAATGTTAGCTGACTGCTGTGGACGAAAGTTTGGGCAGTGAATGTAAGAAGCAAAGGAGGTGATGATGTGAATGAAAAGGATTCTGCTATAAAGGGAAACAGAGAAATGAACGGAAGTGATCCACTAGGGAAGGAAAACGCTAGAGGAGATTAGTAGAAGTGATGTCTCCAGCAATCATCAGTGGCTGGCACAATTCCAAATGAGAGGTGCTCTAGGGTTGCCAGATGGTTCTAACAAAAATACCTGGCTCGTTTTGTAAAAGCCCATATGTGCCAGTTGTACCTAATGAGCAAATTGTCATAATAGCAAAGGGTGAAAGTCAAGAGAGTAAGCAGTGAAGTCATCACCCAGGCCGCATTAAAATATAAGGATAAAAATTTTCTCAATTTGAAAATGCCAAACATAAGATGTCAAGTACTTTTAAAATTTTTTCCCAGCATAAACTCAAAATTGCCCCAGTCTAAGCTCAAATTCCAGACAGTCTGGTTGGAAACTGAACGGTATGTAAACCTTACTTTGTTTAAACCAGGACTTTCTGAACTGCTGTGTGCCATTGAGAAGTGGATGTTTAGTTGCTTGGAATGTTTCAAAAGATACTTCCTGCCTCTAGAACTTTCTCTCATTTAAAATTCCACTGAGGCTAGGTCTTCTTATTATGTTTGATTGTATACTAAGTAACAAGATCAAACATTTCGCATTTTTAATACAAAGAATGCTCCTGATTGATAGTTTGTCTTTCAGCAAGCTTTCTTTGTGAGGGTCTTGATGTTTTAGTTGCTCAGGTGATTGGGGATTATAATAGTTTCTGTGATAAGGGAGGATCCAGGCTACCAGGTAGGGTGTGACATTTTTTTTTACAGACATAGTGGGAAGGGGAAGGGCGGGATAAGGGAGGGAAATTGGAGGGGCACTCCTGGGGGTAATTGCAATATCCAGAATATATACACATTTTATATTATTTTGTTAAAAACTTGTATGGTTGTTCAAAAATAAAAAATAAAAAAAACAAATTAAAAATATTTTTAAAAAACCAGTTTTTCTTTAAGGGGATGGAATTACGACTGGGGGAATTTTTAATGATCTAGGCTCCATCTTCCAGGTGTTTTCCTGTCAGCAAAGTCTCCCTGTGGTTTTCAGTCAACCTTCATTGTCCTTTCCCTCGCCACCCATTCATGGCTGATTACCTTACTAATACCGGAGTATGCGGTAGATGAGAGAGGGTGACAGATGGCTCTAGGGACAGGAACCCTGATGCAGTCTTTTATATGAGTCTAGGGCTACTTGTTAGTCTTAAATTCCCTAATGGTCAGGCGGTATATAGGATCCATTGAGACTGACACAGTTTCTATGCGCAGCTAAATGGCTTATTAATAGGTCTGTATTATCTGGGTTCTTTGTCCCCTTAGTGATGATCCTCATCTTTATTTTTTTGTTTTCCATGTTTTTATTGGTGCATTAGAGTTGTATATAATGGTGGTATTTGTTGTTGTATATTTATTTGTACATGTATGTAATACAACAATATAATTTGGCCAATACCATTCCCCAGAAATGATCCCCATCTTTAAATCTGAGCTAGATACTTTACTATGAATTATTCTAGGCACTCCCTATAAATTCATACTCATATTTATTACCTGATCATACAGCTGTAATTGCCAGTATATTTACATATTTATTATAATGACTATGTAAGAAGTGTGCCTTAATTAGATGATAATATCGTAACTAACAACCTTTACCACTTAATTCATAAAGAAGGTTAGAAACAAAATATCATATGCCAACTTGCTTCAATTACCTCCTCTGAAATACCTTTTCTGCACTACGTTTTTGTAATTGAGGCAATTGTTGAGAGATAAATCTGGGAATTAAATGT